>OZ007506.1:8726036-8925291 GCA_963931865.1 Axinella damicornis | reverse complement strand
ACCCTTCCACTATTCTGACATACCATTAGCTGTGTTTGCTGTTGCATCTGTGGTTCTGTCCTATGGAGCAGCTGCAATTGTAGCAGTGTGTGTTGAGTTTCCTCTCGCAAACGTTGAGGTGGCGTTCTTTAAAATCATTGGTCTGGGGGTGCGTGAGAGCACGAGGCAAGGGACCGTGGCACCAGAGCGTAGTGTTTCACCATTGCGACATCATGTAGGGAGCGACCATAACCCTAAGTTCCAGTAGGATGCGGACTAGTAATCTTTTGTTCATAGTATGACTTTATATATAATTACGTGCTGAGGAAAATCAATCTATGCATGTTTTTTTTTTGCAATCACTATGATGGGGAAGGGGTCCTGCATATGTGTCAACAGATGATATGAATTCTTCGGGGCGGGTGGGGTATCTATAGCTCGATCCCAGAGGCTCTGATAGAGGTACATCTATAATAATTATGAGGAAAGCTGCATACAAGTATGGCAGGTATATATTCCTCACAACAAGAAAAATTAATTTTGTGCGCAGTGGGCAAGTGCATGCATATGGTGCACAAGCCAGGAAATGCACAAGTTTGTGCACTGCTTGCCCACTGCAGTGCACAAGCAGGGACATGATAGGCATTTTCTGACTTGTGCACCACTTGCACCGTGATAGTGCACTCTTGTGCACTTCCACCTTTCTTGCTGCGCCGGTTGTTCTGCACACCTGCAGCAGGAGCTGCAGAGGTTGGGCTTAAGCTGTGGAAGTAGCCTTGTTCCCAGGCGCTCCCAAATTACCGAGCACCTGGAATGAGGCTAGCTGCGGGACTTGCATGATGTGGAGAAACCTGACTAGCAGTTGGAAAACCTCACTCTTTGCTATTTTGAAGTAGCAAGTAGCTCAGCTTTTCATTGCTTGCGGTATGGTAAAGCGTACTGCATGCGACGAAAAGCTGGGCGTGGGACTGGGAACGAGGCTAAGTAGCAAGGTCAAGGGAGAGTGTTTGCAAAAGATAAGTGAAATAATTATTACAAACTTCTCTTTGACGACTTCAGAAATAAGTTGATTCAACTCGGAGCCCATTTCTCAGGAACGTGTGGACTGACCAGTTAGCTACATCTCCCACAGCTTGTGGATTTGATTGATTCGATTGAAACCTGCATATGGAACCAGGATACCTTACTCCTATGGACTATGGCGAGTACATGGGATCAATACGGCTCAGTACTGCCTTAATTATACCCATGCTGTCCTGAAACAAATCAAACTATAGCTCTCCCCAAAACGTACAATGTATGTAGTAGGCATGTGTCTGAGGGCACAAATTAAACAACACATACCGATTGTGATTGTGATTGTGGTAAACGTGTCACTGAAAGGGACCACCACATGTGAGATCAATGCATGCAATGCTGGTGCACTATTCATGCTTCAATGCACTCGGGACAAGCATCTATTATTCAGACACTGCATCAAAGGATTGCTGCCTACAGTACTATTGTAGTGGCAACTTCATTGTATGATGGTACAGTCATTTTCCTGATCAGTAACTTGATGCATGAGAGAGCTGTATGTTGGTTGGAGGGGGTCCTGTGTCAACAGGGATGAAAGTTCCGGGTTTCGATTCCTGTGCATAAAATTAATGTGTGGTGTGAGTGTGTGTGTGTGTGTTGCGTGTGTTTTGTGTGTGTGTGTGTGTGTGTGTGTTGGTTGTGCATGTGTGTGTGTGTGTGTGTGTGTTGTGTGTGTGTGTGTGTGTGTGTGTGTGTGTGTGTGTGTTGTGCGTGTGTGTGTGTGTGTGTTGTGCGTGCAGACATAACTAATCGTGCAATGTAGACAATTAAGTCGCATTTTGTATCTATATCCATTTTACCCATGCAGTGCACCCTGTAGCAGCCAAATGAATACCCATAACCCCATAAGAATTTATATAGAAGGTTTCATTAATTACTTGTACATGCTTTTAGCTGTTTGCAGTTGTAGCAACTGTACGTGTAGGCAGTGGCTATAAAAGTGATTACAAAATATGAGTTTTGGCATAGACGGGGCGGCAGTAATTATTTCAACAGGTGCACCGGAGGTTACTCGGATGCAACTGGTGGATGGGGTTGTGGGGCTTGGTGCAACATGCAGTGTTTGCCTCGCAAACACCAGTTAACAGGCTGCACTCTTGGACCGCACACAGGGTTGGTTAGTGGGGGCCTCCCCACTTGTGCCACAATTGTACAAGGGTGCTTAGTCTATTAACGTGCGGTAGAGGTTAATGTACCACCACGTGGCGGGTCACGTGATGCGCCTGCCATCTACGGATCACGAGATCTGCCTCGTGGTGTAATCAGAAGCGGTCAGCAATCCAGCATCCAGCAGCTACTCGCTACTTGCAGCAGTTTCTCGCAATTGCAGATATACTCCCCTTCCCCCCCCCCCCCCCCCCCCCCCTCCCAATTTTCCACTCTATAGATGGAGGGCCTGTGGTCGGCACGCAATCCAGCAACGGCGTATCCTTGGAGCTGTAGTAACTTCGGCGGTTGCCACTATATGTAGCTCTATCACCGCGGTTTACTAATTGCTCTACCATTAGTCAGCTGCTCTACCAATGTCAGCCTCTGTATTCATTGGTTATACCAATCCCACCACCACTATTTGCCGTTATACCTGCCAGTTGCTGGCCTCTCATCATGCTCAGCCATTGCATCATACGGATTCACAAGTTCCTAGCCATGGCATCATACTATTGCATCATATTTTTGCCAACCATTGGCCATAGGTTCACATGTTGTGCTGGCTATTGCATCATACTTGCCAGTTGCTAGCCATGGCAGCATATCGAGCCAATTGCAGGCCAGTGCATCTCACAACGGCAGCATGCCATTGCATCAGACTTAGCCAGCAGCTACGTAGCTACCTCATCCTACGATAACCTCATACTGTGCCAGTAGGCTTGGGCGGATTATTCCGGAATAATTTGGGGAATAATAGGTAGTGGGGAGATTCCGGAATAATGCAGGAATAATAGGTTACATTCATTCAGTCAATGTGCACGTGCACACCACTTGCATGCTACATAAATAATTTGCTAGTTCTAGTTCCTGATGGCTGCCAGCAGTGGTACTAGTAGTTCAGTAGACCCAGTGTGGAATCTGATTCGGATGACATTGACTCCTCCAACGTTGAAGTGAGGTCACTGTTGAGCTGCCCGAATTGAGAATAATTCGAGAATAATAGGTACTAGATTATGGGAAGGTTTAGGGGAATCAAATAAAAGAATAATAGGTGGAAAAGCAGGAATAATCTGCCCAAGCCTATGTGCCAGTCCCTGGCCATTGCATCATACTGTGCCAGTTGCTGGCCATTGCATCATACAGTGCCAGTTGCTGGCCATTGCATCATACTCTGGCCATTGCATCATACTCTGGCCATTGCATCATACAGTGCCAGTTGCTGGCCATTGCATCATACTGTGCCAGTTGCTGGCCATTGCATCATACAGTGCCAGTTGCTGGCCATTGCATCATACTCTGGCCATTGCATCATACAGTGCCAGTTGCTGGCCATTGCGTCATACAATGCCAGTTGCTGGCCATTGCGTCATACAGTGCCAGTTGCTGGCCATTGCGTCATCCTCTGCCAGTTGCTGGCCATTGCGTCATACTGTGCCAGTTGCTGGCCATTGCGTCATACTGTGCCAGTTGCTGGCCATTGCATCATACAGCGCCTGTTGCTGGCCATTGCATAATACTTTGCTGGGTGCTGGCCGTTTTGACCGGCCATTTGACCCGCCATTTGCAGCCATGCATTGCATATTGGCTTTATACACCACTCCTTGCCAGCTGCTTGCCATGTCATCACTCCACACCAATAGCCCCTTGCTGGCTGTTGTGGGCGCTAAAGCTTGCAAGTATTAGGCCCAATTACGACTATAACCTAACGAGTTGCAGTTTGCAGTAACTCAGATGCATAACTCAACGCAGATCTGCCTATCGCTCTCTACGTAACTGCTTGCTGGTCACTGCAGCTTGCAAGCCCGACCACAGGTTCCGCCCTTGCCCGGTCCCAAATTACTCGCATGCGCCATTATACCTAATAGTGCTACGCCTGTTAAACAATGTGGTTCCAACTCAGATCATGTCAGAGATAAGCACATCGCAGTGTCATCATTGCCTGCTTAATATGACACCTTGAGCTCAAGGGCAAAAGAATTCTTGCGAACTCAGACAACACTGCAGTAGTCTCTGTCTTGAATAGCCGCTCTAGCCGTGATAAAGACTTGATGCAGCTCGTATACGCTGCCTATTTTTTCTGGAAGTCTACTTCCAGTTCCATCTTTTTTCTCGACATATTCCCGGGGTACTCAATGACTACACGGATGATCTCTCATGGAATCGTCTATTAGCCTTTCGTAGCAAGTTGCCACTCGCTGATGTTTATCCATCACCTATCCCTGCCCCTCTTCTGCAGTGGCTGCTCAACCCACGGGCAGATTGGACCTCTCCCAGCTGGATCCAGCAGTTCAGCATTTTTGTGAAAAGGGTATAGCAGAGTCAACACACAAGACATACCAGTCAGCTCTACGCAAGTTTGCAGCATTCTGTTCATTGTATTCTATCTTATTCCCGTTTCCTGTGTCTGAGTCTTTGCTCTGTGTTACTTCTCTTCTTATCTGGCCTGCCAGCAGTTGAGTCCTCAGACTATTAATTGGCAGGCATCAGGCACATGCAAATTACTCTGGGCCTTCCAGAGCCCAAGGAATTCTCGTCGCTACCTCGCCTGCAGTTAGTGCAGGCAGGTATCCAGCGCACCCATTCGCAAAGGTCTCCACTGCAGACACGAATTCGGTTACCTATCACTCCGGCCATACTAAATCAGCTGTGTGTCCATTGGAACCAAAAAACAACAGACAGGGACACACTCATGATATGGGCAGCAGCCACTCTTTGTTTCTTTGGATTTTTTAGGTCGGGGGAGATCACAGTCCCCTCAAAGAACACTTTTGACCCATCAAGGCACCTAGCATGGGGAGATATCTCAATAAACGATCCTGCTTCTCCACGAGTGCTGAAGGTACACCTCAAAAAGTCTAAATGTGACCAACTAGGTCAAGGTGTTGATGTATTCGTCGGTCGTACACATTGCCCCCTGTATCCAGTGATGGCTGTGCTATCATGTATAGTATTACGCGGCACGGCAGCAGGCCCCCTCTTTCAAAGTGCAAATGGAATTACGTCACAAGTTTGGCAAGCCCTGCAAGCTGTTGGGCTCACATACTAGGATTTCGCTAGTCACAGCTTTCATATTGCGGTGGCCACTACTGCGGCAAAGATGGGCCTGGAAGACTCCATTATTCGCACCCTTGGCAGATGGAACAGTGCCGCCTTCCTATCTTATATCCGCACACCACTGTGAAAATGTTTGGGGGAAAGAACTACTTGGCGTAGTTCCTTCTTGGGCCGGTAGCCCAGTCTGGGCTCTATTGATGTCACTCAAACATGGGCTGACAATCCCGGTCAGCGGCTGCATGGGACCAGTAATGGCTGGCCCAGAAGTCAGCTACGGGATACCAGCAAAGGACCTCCCTCCAAATCATCTGATAGATCCCATGAAAGGTGCATGCATGGCTGGTTCTGACCATTAACAACAGAATACACTGCATATAGGCAATTAAATTGATACTGTAAATTTCAGTTCCGTTCGAACATTGCAGGCGTAATGCGTAACGATTCACGTACACAGTGTATGGCGGCAGCGGACACATTGTGTAAACAATAATACCTCCATGGTCAGGAGTCTGACACCATAATAGCAGCGTAAAATCAGTGCAGTATGCTGTTCAAGTAGGCAAAAGTGATGGAGCTTCAATATGTTCTGAGCCTGTGTGTTTTCAAGCTTCCAGATTGAGTCCTGCTGGTGAGAGTGACTTTAGATGGTGGATCCAATAGCTTTCTCTCTGAGGCTGGCATCCCAGCTTCTCATCTTCTCTATGGCCATGATGGTCAGGGAGAGTCCCGGGATGTTGAAGTGGGCCGCTACTGGCTTCTCAGCAGTGAAATCAAGAACAAGAGAGCTGAGAAGCTAGTAGCGGCCCACTTCAACAGTAGCTCTCACAGCAGGACTCAATCTGGAAGCTTGAAAACATCCACGCAGGCTCAGAACATCAAAGTTCCATCACTTTGCCTACTTGACACTGGTTATGCTGCTGTACCCAATTATGATGTCAGACTCCTGACCAGTGCACCACAGGCACCCAATATTGTTTACACAATGTTACTGATGTGTCCTTATTGCATGATACCCTACAAGTTCAAAGGATCAGGTGTGCCAATATCTGGCATACAGCCCTTGTTGCCATGCTATAACTAATACAGATTGTTGCTTTTGCAACCCACATTACCATGTTCTGTTGTATCCTGCATGACTATGAATTTCCTGTATGCAGTATGTATACACCTTGAGGAAGACTGAAGACCTGAAGACCTTGCATCTCGGCCATGAACTTTGGCAGATTCTGACTACTCCTACCTACTATGCACTATTGACCTAGAGCTCAGCAAGCCAGTCGTTGTTCGGCACCCTCCCCCCCACAAGATTAAGGTTACATACCGCAACGTCACATGGTGACTGTTTGGTGAATTGGGAACTGAATTCATGCTAGCATGGAATGGATACATACCAGAACGTCACCCACCTCTGGTTGGTGACCTTGCACTGTGGAATGCACTCAGACTGATCGTTATCCTCTGTTGGGGGACATAACAAAAATGTGCTACCATACCCTCAGCCGTTAGACATAATGGTATGTGAACGCATCAAATAGAAATGAAACATTAGGCACAAATACCAGTTGGCACCCCCCAAAGTAGGAGTCCTTGCAAAATGTGGTTTAGAAGGTCCTGAACCTAGCAAATTTGAGGCATTTTCTTCAAAAGGGGGTGTACGATTTTTGTCTCGGCACTTCGACACAGTGCTGGATGCGTAGGTACGTACATGGTATGTACGTGGTACGTACGTACGTACGTCGCTTTTTGCAATGCGCCCGCGCAAGTGCAGCAGCCTGCCCTACACTCTTAATAGGGTGTCAAACATATTTATAGCCTGCAAGTACAACTCACAAGTGATTATGGGTTTTGCTTGGCTTCTCATGAATCTACTTACCAAGACTGGCTATAATCACGACAATGAATACTCACTCATCCATACACAGTGTGCAGCACTCAGCCATCCCAAGTTCATACTAACTACACACACTCAGCTCTAGCTAGCTAGATAGATAATTGCTGAAAGAATTGGTAAAGGTGTTGCCCACCTGGCTCTGACTAAACATCAAGCCCAGACACGACCATACTGCTTTCACCCTTTGGGTGAACATTCCCACCTCACCCTGACCCACCCATTGCTCACACAGAACCTCCAAGGATATTGACGCTGACTTAAGCTGAAAGTCTCATAGCTAACAGGTTTTGCAGTCATAAAGGATAAACAGCTGCCATGTCCTCTGCATGATTCTAGCTTATACCAAGTCGTGCCGAGACACATCAAGTCTTTTTAAAGACTCACTTGTTAATGCAATTTTACACAATTTGGACAATTCCCCACATATGAAGATGTACCTAAAGTTCGATTTCCATTGATGCATTCACATAACGAGGGGGCTTACCCAAAACACATTGCACCCTCTTCCACCTGGGGTGGCTCTGGGCACTGAAGACTATCCACTGTGAGAGTGGTTAAGGTGTCTAGTGGTGTTTGTTGAGTCTCCCACTTGAGCTGCTTGAGTCAAGACTGTGCCTGTGCAGTACAAGGGGAACAAGAGCAGGAACTGATGAATTAATTGTTCACCCATGCAATGTGCATTTTAACTTACTCCAATTCTTTGGTCGATCTCCTCTCCATCTGTTCGCCAAGTGCTGCCACAGCAGTGTTCAACCTGCCAGGCATGTAGGACACAGATCAGTTGGTGGATACAGCCAGACACACCAGTAGGATTGGTATAGTGTACTATCACTGGATCAGAATATCATTCACATCCATGCACATGCAGGCCTGCTGGCTCGTCAGCAAGAGTGCTTGACCTACTTATGCGCTCTTGCGTTACAGAACTGAGTTGAAGAATTTGTGGCTTCATGATCCTCTGTGTGTGGGGGTTTATGGAAAAGATATAGTTGGATCCACAGGTGCAGATGATTGGGGAGGGGTGGGGTTGCAGTCTATAGTCTCGTCCCAGACCATTTTTCACATGAAAAATCGTCTGGGATGAGACTAGGGTGAATGATCCAGCATAAACTGATGAATTCCCGCCCACCCCAGAAACGAAACGCAGAAGGTCTAGGAACCAAACTATGCAACATCACAGTCACAATTAATTCACCTTTGACCTCCAGGCAGGAAAGGGTGAGCCTGTTGTCAGTCTGCTGGTACTGCATGGTGGAAAAAATACACAGAGTAACAATACTGACTGAGGCGGTACTCCACGAATTCTGAAGTTTAGTCCAGGTATAATTGGGGCGAGCCCCACATAGACGTGTGAAACGGAAACCGTGTCTGTATTCTGTATGTCTGTATGTTTTGCGTACGTCATACAGTGGAGAAATTGAGACGTAGAAGAGAACGTGACAGAGCACGCCGCACAGCAGAGGCAGCAAAGACTGAGCAAGTGCAGGACGCGAGATAGAGCACGGTGTGATGCTCAAATGCCTTACACACAAAGTGGCCAGGCTACAGAAGATCAACAATCGTCAGCAGGAGACCCGTACCGCTGAGACACCTGACCAGAGAGTGACCAGGCTCCAGCAGATGAGAGATCGTCGACAGGAGACCTGCACCACTGAGACACTTGATCAGAGGGATATCCGGTTGCAGATTGATAGGCAAGGGCACCAACAGATACGCATTGTTGAGTTGCCTGACCAGACAGCTAGCCATGCACTTTGGAGGTGTCTACACGCAGCACATGCTTCGAAGCTTTTCCTGGACTCACTGTGTCCTCTCAGTCTAATGAGTGCAGATGGTGCAACAGTGACATCACTTACTCCCCTAAGCTGTTCTCCCATGGGAACAACATGGATCCTGGCCCTGCATGTTCCGTTACAACTTCAGGTATGCATGTAATTCAATTAATTGTGTGAATTTACATACACACATACATATTATCTTACTTGCATCAATACCCTCCCATCATTGCAGGGTTTAACCCAAGTGGAGGAGATGCTTGTACCATGGCAGCCATACAAATCAAAGGCACCATGGTTTATATAGTGCAGATTTGTTCTAACCCCAGGTGTGTTCTAACTTCCAATTAGAGGCAGTTAGAACATGGCAATTAGGGCAGTACCAGTCAAAAGCACTTAGCAGGTGCCTTTGATTTGTATGGTTGCCATGGTACAAGCCAGCTAAACCACCCCCTAGACGTAACCATGGTAACCCTGGACCATTATGTTCATCATCCAACTACTCCCATGCATCTTCCCTGAAATGAAACTTCTCCACTTTGCCCAGAATTACAGCATGCCCAAGGATGCAGGATCTGAGCCCAAACGTCACAAGATGAAAGTCGTAAGCATCCGTCCATACTGCTCCCGAGACCCAAATGGACCGAAGTATGAGCAATACTGCCAGCAGAAGCTAATGCTGCACAAGCCATTTCGTCACCTAGCTGGGCCAACTAAAAGGACAATGCGACACATTTGCTGCAGCCTACACTGACTTCCTTCGGTCTGGCACTGTTCCTCCATCCCTCGAGGACGATATCAGGAGACTGGAGCAACAGCACAGCCGGCACACAGAGGAGGAAGACAACACACAGGTATGAATTGTACACAATCTTTGACTTCTAGCACATCCATATACCACCCCATTTACACCTTATCACACATGCATGCAATTAACTGTCGGTATTTCCTTTCTTCAGGACGAATATACAATCAACCCTGCTACATCCAGAGCTACAGAAGAGTGGATGTTGATCGCAACACTGACCTCCAGCCTAACCTGAACTCTGACGAAGACCACACTGACTGGTCAATTAAGTTCATCTGCAGCATACCCCAACCTGGAGGAACTATAATACCAACATTCATCACACGTCAGCATCAGTCAGCTCCTCAACGAACCTTCACCACCACTGCTGATCCCCACCACCTTCAAGGCAAGCAGCTACAGGCCTACACCTTGGTGCAGCAACATCTGGAGGCTGAGGATTCATCTCCACTTTACAAGATAGTGTCAGGAACAGCCGGCACTGGGTAAGTCCTATAGTGCCTGAGCTGCTCCTCAAGGACAAGCTTTCTGTAGCAGCACCAACTGGTGTGGCAGCCTTCAACGTTGATGGTTACACCCTTCACCCTCTGTTGAGCTTACCACCAAAGGGGAGTTCAAGGACCTAGAAAGGGAGCACCTCCATCGGATCCAGCAATCCCTAGCCAACGTCCAGTACTTTATCATCGATGAGATGTCTATGGTGGGCAGGAAGATCTTTGGACAAGTTGACAAGAGACTCTGTCAAGTGTTCCCTCATTGTTCAGGCCAGCTGTTAGGAGGATGCTCCTGCCTGCTATTTGGGGACTTTGGTCAGCTCCCCCTTGTGATGGATCTACCCCTGTACACAACAGTGACACAAACAGCTCTCTCAATTGGACCTCTGCAGCCAGTGACTATCAGCTGTTTGATCAGGCAGTGGTTCTGGACCAAGTGATGCGGCAGTCTGGACACATTTTTTATCTATGAGAGGTTACCAGTGTAGCTAACGAGGCGACTGGAAGTAGCAACTGAATGCTAGTAGTATTAACCAGCCCCCCGGGACTGACAGCTTTACATCCCTTCTGAAGGATGCGGTGTAAGCTATCAGATCCCAAGTCTTTAACTACTAGGCCACCCGTCACCCCACACGATCCCAACCAGGTTCTGTTCCGAAACATCCTACTCCACCTGAGAGATGGCCAAGTGACTCAGAATGACTGGAAGCACCTCATGAAGCAGACTCCTGCTCAAGTACAGGACCTCACTCCCTTCACCACTGCCCTTCGCCTCTTCCCAACAATCAAAGCTGTCACAGTGGTGGAACACAATGTCTCCAAGCTCCGTGCCTGCGGCCAACCCATTGCTACCATCAAGGCTGTCCACACCTGACAAACCTTGCTAAGAGCCAAAGATTGCAAGAAAGGCAACTTGAAGATGCCCGCCTCCATTTGATAGAACTGACCAACCTAACTACTACCTGACCAATGTCCTCTCCCACTCCTACCTGTCCTCCCACCAATCATTCTATCCATCTCCCCCATGATCTGAACACCCCTCTCCCCTCCCCTCCCCCAATGGATTTCCCTAACCCCTCCCCTTCTCAACAGCCTCTTCCTACTCCCTCACCACTCTCCCACCCCTTCCCTTCCCAACATCGATCTCCCTACTCCCTCTTCACCAGCGTCCCAATCTCCCACCCCTTCCCCTCCCAGCATGTATCTCCCTATACTCCTTCGCCAACATGGACCCCTTCCCCTCCCAGCATGGATCTCCCTACTCCCTCTCCAACATGGGCCCAGCATGGATCTCCCTACTCCCTCTCCAACGTGGACCCCTTCCCCTCCCAGCATGGATCTCCCTACTCCCTCGATCTCCAACATGAATGGACCCCCAACGTACATGGACCCCTTCCCCTCCCAGCATGGATCTCCCTACTCCCTCTCCACCATTGACTCCCTCTCCACCATCGACTCCTTCTGACACCCCTTCCCCTCTCCCCATGGATCTCACTACTTCCTCTCTGCCAACATCCCCCTATCCTACCCCTTCCCCTCCCAACATGGACCTATACTCCATTTCCACTCCACATTCTGCACGTAAGTTTCAAACGGAGACAAGTGTGAAAGGATGCCTGCACTCGCTCAGGCTCACCCCACAATGTTCTACATTCTGCTAGATATTTTGGCTACGCACTATGATGTAGTCAGCTAGCTACTGCAGGAAGCGATCCATGCTGAGGTTGTTTGGGTCTAGGAATGAGACTACAACTCGATAAGGCAATGCAATTGGGCTGCTGTAACATAGTCTACTGTTTGCCATCGACAAAATCATCTTGTGAAACTGCAAATTGCGGTATAATATGGGTCTATCATATCTCAATGCCGGCGATAATCAAGGGGGTGTCACTTCCGCATACATAGACGCCGTAGTCACAGTTGTGACCGGGGTCAATAAATCTTGACCGCAAAAGGCTCTTGACCGTTTGACTGTGTTGTATTTCAGCTGTTGACTATTTATCTTCCTTGACCAGTTACTATACGAAAGGATGTGTAGAAACTATACTCCTTCCTTAGTACATGGCGTCAAGATGGCCTGTCGCAGCTGTGACTATGGCAGACATGGGAGTGACATCCCCTTGAACTTGCCCACGGTCCAAGCTTTTGGACTGACCACCCCTTAATAGGGTCTGGTGACTTGACTGGGGGTAAGGCAAATTCAAGTAATTTTGTAAATGGATGCTGCTCGAATGCCGGTACGCATACACGTCACAGTTCCATACTACCACCAGTCAATGGCTGCCATCTGTTCTGGCGAACAGCAAGAGACAAGACTTTTGTGAGCTACCACTCACAATCCAATATGGGGACTGTCTGACAAACATCCCAAACATCGAACAACAACACTATCACTTCATATCTAAGTCCTTAGGCTTTGTACTGTACTCTGTAGCTTCTTGCGTCACAGCCATAAACATCAATCTATTACGTAATTACCACGTTTACCCTTACGGATCTATAGCAATTCTTCAGGCACTGAGGGACTAACACCTGTATGCAGAGCACAGCTTCTACACTCGCATATTTAGCACTTAACATGTGATGGATATGCACTTATGTGACGTTTAACTACCAGCACCTAGCTAGGTTTGGGGGAGGGGAGGGGGTAGTAGTAAATCCCAGAACGGAACAAACAGAATAATATATAGATTTGTGTTGGTGAGACAAAGGTAAGACCATCTAATTTGTGCCTAGCACTGCACGGGCAGTACTGTAAAGTAGCTCACAAGGTTAGGGTTATAGGGCTTTAGCACATACAGCACAATATGCATTGCAGAAATAGGCTAAATTAATCATGGAAGAGCTGGGACTGCTTTACAGTATATAGCAGGTACCACACGGCACATACTGTTACTACTGCCTAACCTTGGAGCTGATTCACAGTGCTATCCGGGCAGAACACACACCTGACATGGTCTGCTGCTTTCATGGAATCAAGGATGACTCTTCCACTCCCATCCTCCGAGCAAGATCGTCTGTTCAGTGGTAGTGCCTATGCACCTTGACATCCCTCCTCAGCCATAGGCTACAAAATCAATGTCATGTTTTTCAGAGATTTTATCTCACACACAGTTGCATAATGCCAGTGCACTGATCACATGAGGGGAGTATTCTATACCACACCCCACTTGTATAGACACTAGTTTGAGTCTAAAATAGAGAGGGGGCTTTACTTGAATATTCAAACTAAACTATTCGATAAGGTTTAACTGGTTAAAGCAGGTTAACGTGCGAGTTAGGTGTAGTGTGGTTTAGAGGGGGGGGGGGGGGGGGGGGGGGGGCGCTCAGGTGCGGGGCGGAGTTGAGCAGTACAATGGTGGGTGGGGCTGAGCAGGACAATGGTGGGCGGAGTCTATTGGTTCAATGGTGGGCGAAGGCGCATGTGCAGTGATACATTTGGCCACGAGGTCCTTGTACCAAGCTTTCAAAGTGAGCAAGCTTACCAGGAGCTAGTTGTTAGCGAGTCCTAACCGACCAAAGCCTGTTGTTTCCCTGAGGGAGCGGGTCCTTTTTCAAGTGCGGAATGTGTGATGAGGAGACAGGGGTGACGAGGTTGGGGATGGAGTTCTCCGAGGAGCAACTGGCAGCAATCACGGGGGTAGTACAGTGGCTGCTGGACAGGGCCCTCTCAGAGCGGGGGAGCGGGCCAGCGAATGGTGGTATGGTCTCGGGGACTGCCGCGGGACTGGAGACAGCCGGAGGGAGCGGCGGGACAGTGCCCAGTAAGTGGGGATGAGGGGCGCACGTGGTTACCCAGGCTACCCTCTGGTACTTAAGGGTTGAGTAAAGTAGTCATACGGTTACCGAGGGAGGGTGCGGACCTCGGCGGGGCCGCAGGTCAGGTAGCAGGGACAGGGACAGACTGTGGAAGGGGGCTACAGTGGGTGCCCAGGTCCCAGTCTCATGGGTTCCACCTACCTTTCCCATAGGTACGTCACGCGAACTTGGCTCGTTGCCACCACTGACAGCAGTAGGAGGATTAGGGCTGGCCACATCAGAGGAAACACCGCCAAACCAGCCAGAAACAGGAGCCGTGGGGACAAACCCCTTTGCTGCTATTCTTCCCCTGTTGACGTCCCTGCCCGGGTCAATGGAGCACGCAGACAAGGCAGTCGCAAAACTGGCGCAGTACCTGGCGGCCAAGGGGCTGCCAACACTGCCCATGAAACTGGTAGAGAAGGTATGGAACCTCGACTATGTCGATATGGAAGAATTCCTGCCCACTCCTCGCTCTGCGACTACCAGAGCAGGGGAGATTGTCCACATCCCTCCAGGAATTTAAAGTCTGGTCGGGGCCTTCAGCCAATTCCAGGCACTACAACAGCAGAAGACGCAGAAGCGGGTGACAGACATCACGACGTGGTCACGCTGCTTCACTCTCTACATGGCCGTCTTGTCCAAAAAGGCACCAGAGATGGTCCCCCGCATGGTGGCTCACCTGCACACCGTGTACCGCCTCCAAGAGAAGGCAGCCAGCCAACTCGCATGGCTGGAGTACGATATCCAGTTCCGAATGGAACTGGCAGCATCGAATGACAGGACGTGGACAAGTGGGGACCCCTGGCAGTGTGTGTCATGCTTGCCAGGACCGAGCACTGTGGGAGACCCATTCGGGGTAGCAGAAGTGGACAACCAGCCGCCCCAGCGCATGGGGGTGGGCAAGGGGAAGAGGCCCTTGGAGGCGGAGGGGGATAGGGGAACCCTGGCAACCAAATTGCCACCAAAGAAGCCGAAAAGAGCAGGGGTATGCCGACTTTTCAATTCGGCGCCAAGCAGCTGCCCATATGGAAAGGAGTGCATCTTCGTCCACCGGTACAACAATTGTGGTTTGGTGAACGAGCACCACAGCCTTGCCTGCCCCTTCCCGCCCAAACTTCTTCCTCATGACCAAAGTGGGAGCGGACTGTCAACCTTGTGGCGGCCAATAGACCCTGGATTTGACTTTAGTTATGTACCTGTGTGGTTGTATGCCTGGGTGATATTCCAGTTTGTAATGCATCACAACTGTACCAAGTCTGTAATGTATCACAACTTGTACCTGGTGTTAATGAAAGTGTGAGTGCAAGTACAGTGGTCAGTTAGGGGTTAGATTGTGCTGAGTGTAAAATTAATAGGCCAGTGGGGAAGCCTGATTAGTTGGTATAAGGTGCAACAGAAGCCAATCTAACAGGAACTGAGACATAAGTTGGGGCAGGGTTGGGTGATGTGTGGCCCCTCATTGATGATCCCTGTACTCCAGGGGCTATAGGCATGGGCAAGTGAAGGGGGGGGGGGGGGGGGGGGGGGGGGGGGGGGCTACAAGTTCAGCGGGAACTGGTGGCAGAGCATCCACGGGTTGCCATAGGGTCAGCTCAGGCATGCATACATTTTGAGCCGAGGCGGATCAGTACCTGGCTAACAACCCTTGCAGGGACAGAGAAATACCCGTATATACAGCATCTCCTGGAATTTGAACGGAGGGGTAGCATGGAGCAGGTACCAGCCTGGCTTCGGGAGGTGGCCACTACATTGAGGTTGCAGGAGTGGAGGAAGGAACTAAGGGACTACCCGGACACCACTTTCAAGAACTACATCCTCAATGGAATTGAACATGGCTTTCGAATCGGATTCAATCGGGCAATCTCCCATAGACCAGCCTCTTCTAACATGGAAAACGAATCGAGTGCCGGTGTGACAACATGGTAGTGGTGGCGGTGGTGAACTCTGGCCGAGCGAAAGACCAGACCCTGATGCACAAGTTCTTCGTGGCGGCGCGCTTTGATATACAGATTCATGCAACCCACATACCGGGGGTTCAGAACATTGCGGCGGACGCTCTCTCACGCAATGACCTCTCCCCCATCTTCCTACAGGCAGTTCCAGATGCCGACCGCAGCCCAATGTCAATCCCTCCAGCTCTGGTGGATTTGGTGGTACGGGAGCAACCAGATTGGTCGTCACAGCGTTGGGGCCAACTGTTCAGCGCCTTCTGCAGGCAGGTCTAGCACCGTCAACGCAAAGGGCGTATCTGGCGGGGAAAAAGAAGTACCTGAAGTTTTGCCAGGAGACTGGGATAGCCCCACTACCGGTAACAGAGCAGAAGCTGATCGGGATGGTTGCTTTCGCGGTCAACCACTGCCAGGGTCTGAAGCACCAGACCATCAAGTGCTACTTGTCGGCGGTTCGACACCTTCAGATCTCGTGTGGTGGGGGCGATCCAAGGGTGGAGAGTATGCCCCTTCTAGAGCTCATGCTACGGGGCTCACGCAAGGAGCAGTCAGGCATCCCAAAGCGAACACGTCTTCTCATCACCCCATCAATCCTGGAGCAGTTGCGTCGGGTGTCACTGTGGAATAGAGATTCGTCAGATAGAGACAATATAACGCTGTGGGCGGTCTGCTGTGTTGGGTTCTTTGGTTTCTTCAGGTCGGGAGAACTAACGGCACCGGAAGACGGGGAGTTCGACCCCGAGCAGCACTTGACAATGGAGGACATTACGTTAGATAACCCAGCAGATCCGCAAAGGGTATCAGGCCGGTTGAAACAATCTAAAACAGACCCGTTCTGTCTTGGGGTGACGATTCACCTGGTGAAGACAAACACCTTGCTGTGTCCAGTGGCAGCGCTGCTTTCATATTTAGTAGTGCGGGGCAAACAGGGGGACCCTCTCTTTCAATTCCGGGATGGGAGGGCTTTGACTCGGTCTCGACTGGTGTGTGAGTTGAGAAAGGCTCTGTCCAGTGCGGGCTTCAAACCGGAGGATTATGCGGGACACAGTTTCCAAAAAGGGGCTGCTACGACGGCGGCCGCGTGTGGAGTGCCGGTGGAGCTGATTAAGACACTGGGCCGCTGGAAGTTGTCCACTATTAGTAACCAGTTAGCCCAGTCGGACCTGTGAGGTACTTAATCCATTGTGTGTTATTGTACCATGGTGTTTGTACACGTAGCTTATAAGTCAATAGAGGTTATGCATTAGAAGGGGATGAGCTAGTGTAATGACGATCTGGCTAGGTAGGGGATGGTGTCGGATCCGTCTTCTTAGTTAAGGTAAGGTTTGGGGGGCGACTGTGTCTTGGGTTTAGGGTGGGGTTAAATGTAACCACCACGCCTCGCCCCCCAAGCTAGGGGTGCAGCATGCACCAGGGGCTTACTTTAGTGGGGGGGGGGAGGGGGCAATCATGTCCTCAGGGGTCTTAATATTGGGGTGGGGGATGGAGAGGCATGGTTTATGGAAGCCAACCCATTTACCCCATCCGGAATGCCCATGGGCATGCCAGAACAGTACGTGGAAGGTAAGACATCCTCTGATGCAGGATGACAGGGGGTGCTGCTGGCTACAGTAAGGAAGCAACGTTAACCCCACATATACAATGTATGTCATGGAACAACAAACATTGTTGGTCATGTACCACTACAAATTTGCCATGTCTGCTGGTACTTCCTACAGAAGATCAGCAGTGAGATAACCTGTCAGTGGTGGCAGGATATGAAGTGAAGGACTGATATTGTGTCCACATCTTCAGAGGGAAACGAAAACACCATGGCAGTCACCGGTGTATTAGTGGGAGACAATGGCTAGTTTACCTCAGGATCATTTGGTGTTCAATAGAAAGTTGAAAACAATTACTCGTGTGCATGTCACAGTGGTTTGGCATTGAAAATGTGAAGACTTTCTAGTACTGTTATGAACATGGTGATGATTTATGACCAGGCCTGATTTTTGAGGTGCCTAGCCCAAGCCCGATACACAGTCACACATTGACCTTTGCCTCCAATGAAACTAAACATCGACCTATTGACCTTGGTAGGCTGGGGGAGAAGCTACAACAGGAAACCTGGGAGAAGCAGTGGTATGAGGAGGACACCAGGAACTGCCTACTAAGAGACCTATATCAAGGTGGTGTCACCATAGATGCTGAAGTCAGTATTAACAGCATGCGCTGGCCGTGGGGTACCCCTTCCAAACCTTTCGTTGGTTTCACAACTTACGTAAGGGGTGGTCACACCAACATGTGCTGTATTGTGCTGCGGTCAAGAAATAATCAAGAGAAGGTCGCGCGGAGTACTCCGGGGGGCACGATGTCATTTTTTCTGCTTGACCACCTTACCACTTCATTACTAAAAGGCTTTGACTGCATTGTATTTCAGACATTGACCATTTGACTGCACGCACATTTAACCCTTGCATGACCCAATAATAGTGTACAGTGTAGCAACTCAACCCTTTCCTTAGTATACAGGGTGAAGATGCCTTGCGATTACGGCGAATATGGGAGTCACACCCCTTGTATTAACTATATAACAATAGAGCGTATCATTACCATCGAGCCACGCCTCAATCTATATATCACTAGGTGAGTTGCAATGCATCAGTGGCTCTTTAGACTACATGCTCAAATGCAAAATGTGGGATGGTATATAAAACTGTAAGGAAGCAAGGTAGACTTTTTCGAGAATACACATCAAATGGGAAGACCTACCTTGTCATACTGTTGTGCTCAGTTTGTTCCAGTGGAATACAGCTGTTCGAATGACTGCAGATGACACCACCTTTCTCTGGAGTTGTGTTCTTCTCAAGTCTGAATGAATCCTTTGAGATTGAGAAAGAAAACAAAACTGTACATGACATGTTCTCCCTACTTTAGCAGCATGTAGCCTCGGTCCCAGGCTCTCTCCTCAAAGCGCCTGGGAACGAGGCTAAGCAGCATGAACCATAATTTTGATACAAATTTGTGTCAAGTTCAGCTAGGCAAGCTGTGAGTAGGCGCAGGTTAATTTGTGCTCTATTTCATAAAACAGACAGTTTACAAGTAGATGGTATACAGTGACCAGTAGTTATGTGCGGCATGTAACTATACAGTTTAGACAATAAACCATTTTTTTGACTGTATCACCATAGATAATGGTATCACTGGTCAAGTGAATTTGCTTCACCTGGCTAGTCAAATTAAAATTACAACACCGAGAATTACCTTTCGTGGATTGCATATGACCACGTCAAACGCCTTACGATGTCCTCTGTCCTTCAACAACACCCTAGTTCAACTTCCACGGGTTCAGATGGCCTTCTAAAGAACTATCAGCGAACTTTGAACTCTCACGTCATCGAGGCAATTAAAATGAGACTGGGACGTAGACTACATGGCGAGAACAAAGTTAGAAACAAGGTTGTGGGTATTCTGGCAGTACATTTCAGATAATCATCAACACAACAACACACGAGATCATGAATACCTATAGAGGATAAAATTGACAATGTTGAACCACGCTATATCACCAACCCTAGCCCCACCCCTCATGCTCCTGCCCATCCCAGCCCCACACACCTATGCTCCACCCATCCCAGCCCCACCCCCATGCTCCCACCCATCCCAGTCCCACCCTCCATGCTCCCACGACATCCCAGCCCCACCCCCCATGCTCCCACCCCCCCATGCTCCCACCCATCCCCCCTTGCTCCTATGCTCCACCCTCCTAATGCTCCCACCCTCCTAATGCTCCCACCCTCCTAATGCTCCACCCTCCTAATGCTCCCACCCTCCCAATGCTCCCACCCCCCCCCCCCCCCCCCCCCCCCCCCCCCCCCCACCCCTACTATCTACACCTGAACTTACCCTGGCGGAGAAAGGTATTCAGCAAGGGTAAGGTTAGGGTGAGGGCTCACCTCACCTTAACCTCACCCGAGCCCGAATGACTCGGAAGCTGCGGGGGGCCTCTTTTATACTCGCAGAAACCGGCCGGTAAGGCGCGCGCCGGCATCGCTCTAGCCCTAATTTGATTGGTTGCATCCGTGGCGCCAAATTTTGGCGGGAGACGCCTGTGCACGCGCAAACTGTGGACAGTGATGAGCGTGCCTCTGTCTCTGTCGTTTTTCTTCGGTCAACGATGGCGTTGGCCTCCTCCAGTAGGCCCTCTGCCATTTGCGCTCCCTCTGTTGTTGACTCCTAATGTTGTTCCGCAGGCAAGTAGGGTGGTGCCCAGACTCCACGCCGCTTTGGAATAAGTTGACAAGGATTGGCGTCTTCGAACGAGGTTTCAGTTGGGCTTGAGACTCCATTTCTGTAAGTAGCCCATCTGGTCGAAGGTATTAAAGTGAAAAAGAGAACGGGGAGAATGGGAGGGAGGGAAAGAAGGCAGGGAGGAAGATGCCCTGTAAGCTTAGGGAGTTTATAAAGAAAACCCTCCAGAGATAGCCACCATGGTCATGCTAGCTAGTTAGAAATCTAGTCAGGAGGGTTGTGACTGTGGAAATAGGCAACCATGGCCCTGAGGATGTTTATAGAAAGTGCAAGTTGTAGTCTATATTATCCATGGATGAACATGATCCTGCATGGGCCTCTGTAGAGGTCCAAGAAGAGGATTTCAAGAATGAGGGATGGCTTGTTTGGTATAAACTGTAGTCTACACCTGTTACACAGGATTTATACGTAAGAGACGGCCGCTAGACAAATGTGGTGTATAGCTAGTAGGTTAGGCTACAATAATATTTGAATTGGTGCATGTCTGATGATCCTAGACTTACAGTGCTGCTTCTCATTACTCTTTAGAAGGAGAAGCTGTGGAAGAGATGAGGGAGTTGGCTGACTCTGTGGAGATGACCTCCTTGGATAAAGATGTAAACAGAGTGAGTGGTGTGTGAGAGGAGAGGTGGTGTAGGTAGTGAAGAGAGCACGGATAAGGCTCCTATTCAATACATGCCTTTAGGTCACGATTATTTTGTGGGTACTAATTTTAGCGAATTGTGCTTGTAGTGGATTTGGCGGGGATTAATTTTTGCGTTTTCAGCATCCAGAGCTGATAGCAACTGTTACCGATCCATTCAAGTGGCAACTGCACTTTTCAGTCTGCTGTAGTCTCGGTACCAGACTAGGCCTATACCAGACCCACCAGACTGTAGAGGTGCAACATATGTCACTATGGTAATCATGAGCAGATACTCACACAATGGTGTCACACGCATTTACAGAAATTACAACATAAAGGGCATGGTCAGCAATTGTTTTGTGCACTTCTCAGAAGCATGATGTACACGTGACAACCATGACAACTACTATTTGGCTGAGTGTCCTGATTAGGGAGGTGTCCTTCAAGGGGGTGTACTGTACTCATGTTTATGAATTTTTGATTCCCCTTTGTCTTGGTATGAGATCTCTGTTGGATGCCAGATCATTATCATGCCCTTCTACAGTAGTCCCTAATACAGCTGTAGTTCACTGTTACAAAGCGAGTGACTTGGGTGTCGGTAGCCTCGTTCCCTGGCTATAGTTCTTGTGCGAGATCGAGCTTGGGAATGAGGCTAGTGTGTTGTTTAATCACCGTGACTACAGTGATGCAGTAGAGTTGGTGTTTGCCTACTTGCGTTAACGTACGTATCATCTTCCTCCATTGCAGTGTCCGTGCATGACAAGGATGGTAGTGATGATGACTCGGATGAGGAGGACGAGGAGAAGGAAGGGGAGCCTATGTTCACGGTGAGCAGAGACAGTAGATGTGCTTCTGGTTCAGTACACTGTCAAGAAGTCATGTTCACGGACCCCCTCACATGGAAAGGAGGATGTGTAGGGTCAGGTGACTTGGGTAGGGTTCACTGCCTGGAATGCAGGAACATTATATTAGCCTCGTTCCCAGGCCCTGCCCAGCTTTTCATCGCTTGCAGTATGGAAAAGCGGGGAGAGCCTGGTATGTTTCCTCACGGGTGTCACTAATCACTGGACTGAACTGAACTGGACTGGACTGTCAAATACGTCAGAAGTTAATAAACAACCGGAAACAAAATTGAGAACACGCTAACGAGGACGCTCACACAACTACTGTACACAGACGATTTCCGTTGCGTTTGAATTCAGTTGTATTGCGTGGTTCTGCAAATCAAGCAGAGTGCCTGCATGGGTTCATTTCCGTGAGCTGCACCCACAGAAAGTTCTTGCCGCACATGTTCACGCAATACGCAACATGCAGTGTTCGAACGCAACGGAGATCCAACTGTTTATGCTGTAGAAAGCGTTCAAGGACAGCTTCTTTCTCCTGCATGCTCATCAGGGGCCATTTCCACCACACAAGTCCAATGTGGATGTAGCAGTACGGTATACCACGCATATATGCAGCATGCATTATTATAGTCACGTGCCCAGATGGCACACATAAAAATATAGTGATATGAGTACCGGCCGGGTACGCACGCTGCGCACGAGACTATTGTAATCATCATCACCAAATAGGGATCTGCGCATGCACACAAAAAGTGCAAGGAGGCTGAGCAATTCAAACAGGTAACAGTCACAGAACAAATCAATATGCACTCAAATTATGCATGTACACAATAAACATCAAGGCCACTCGTTTACACATCAAGTCCCAAGTATTCCAGAAGAAAGTCACGATGTGAAGGCAACAGACGATCCTTGACCTCATCTGCAGAAATGTCAGCTGACAGGGCCATCGACTACGGAGGCAAGATAAATGAGGATGATAGTAGGCGTTCCCGAATCTCCTCTACCTCCTACAATGCCATTCCGTCAGCCCTCTTTCTTTGTTGTTTTCATCACCGGAAACATATCGGTGTGTGCAGGGTGTCATGGAAGGTATACCAAACCAGCTGAGGCACCAAATGATCTGTGCGTCAAGCATGAGGAGGGGCGGGAGTTTACTACTCCCAGCAATCCCTCCCTCCAAGGTACCTGCTGAGGGCTGACGGAATGTAGGAGCAGGTAAGGTACTTGCTCGGTGCAAAGGTTGTAGGAGTCACATAACCATGAGCAGCTGGCGGCAGCTCACTCATCGTAGCTGACAAAGGCAGCAGCTCTTCACTCATCGTAGCTGACAACACAGTGGTTGAACACGAACTACTTGAAGCACAGGTGTTGCTGTTTGGCTGAAATGGTACAGTGGACTCCACACGTTTACGTGGTGGTTGTTGCCCCTTTCTTCCTCTCCCGGAAGGCATTCCGTGAAGAGCTAGTTTGGTGATGTTCGGAGGCTTGGCCTTCTTTGAGAACAATTCAACAAACGTTGCAAGATCTCCGTTTATTTCAGCTACAGAAACAGTGTGGCTGCATATCTTCAACGAACAATAATTGGCACATTCACTGTCACAATGGTACATGGCATCCTTGCCCTTGGTAACCAAATGTGGACGTGCCCCTGTTCGACTAGCAACCATCCTTGCTTCATGGGAGTAGCCTGGTGCAGGAACTATGCTGTTGACGGATGTCCTGAGTTCACATGCCTTCTTCCAAATACCTTCAAGGGCAGCAGCTGGAATGTTCGTTATCTGGGCTGTTACATCACCAAGTGGAACCGACAGAGAGCAACTACTACCAGTAGTGGGGACAGGAGGTGAACACGGACGTAGTTCCTTAGGGCATGTTGTTGCCACCTTCTGGAGATGCCTCTTACGTTGCTGTGCTGTCATCTTAAACCACTTCGCTTCAGGGACCTCAAGGTGCCGATAATCATCCTCAAACTCATACTTCCCACTTGAGGACTGCCCTCTCAACTTCTTTCCCCTGCTCATCAATTAACTCCCTCATCTGCATCAAGAAGTGCGGAAGATCGCTTTTCTTGTATTGAACTTTCGCTTTCACAACAGCGTTGATGGATTCACAGGCATTTGTTGCGAATGCCTCAGGAGGATCTCCAAGACCTGCTTCCCGTCGACCACTACTGAGCATGCTGACTTCCACAACTCTGCTCTTGTACTTTACAAACCACTCACAGAAGCCACTTTGACAACTGCTTTCTTTTGCCAGCAAGTCCCATGTAGGCTTGCATGCCTCCAGCTTCTCATGGAATTCACTGGCACTGACAATCGACGAGACCTTCTTCACGAATAGTCCCAATTTGGCGGCCAAAAATGCTGTCAAGAATCTTCTTCTGTGACAGAGCATCAAATCCACGTTCAGAGAGGTCATGTTTTATGTTTCGTCTCACGTGGTTGAAACATGTCAGATGCACACCAAAAGCAAGCATGTGAGAAAGATCCTTTGCTAAGTTCTCTTCTCCATCAGTTCCAAAAGCTCGGACCCCTTCCAACTCAGGCTTCAGGCCGACCAGTGTTAACGTATCATCTTCCTCCATATGCAGTGTCCGTGCATGACATGGATGGGAGTGATGATGACTCAGATGAGGAGGACGAGGAGAAGGAAGAGGAGGAGAGGGAGCCCATGTTCACGGTGAGCAGAGACAGTAGATGTCCAGTAGTCAATAAGTTGTGTTCACAGACCCCCTCACATGGAATGGAGGATGTGTAGGGTCAGGTGACTTGGGTAGGGTTCACTGCCTGGAATGCAGGCACATTACATTAGCCTCATTCCCAGGCCCCGCCCAAGTTTTCGTCACTTGCAGTATGGAAAAGCGGGGAGTGCCTGGTATGTTTCCTCATGTGAGCATTACGTAATTGACAAACGGCCAAAGTTTTCACAACGAAAAAGGAAAGTTTCGCGTATTCAACTATACACCTTCAACGCTTGGTGTGTATGGCAGCACTAGCCAGATACGCGTGGTATGTTACCTGGTACCTTAGCTCTTCTTGCTGTTCTGAGCCCCCGATCGCCCATAATTATTCAATTATGTCCTTTCTACACCTTTCTACCCTTGACGTTACGCACGTGAGGAAACATACCAGGTCCTCTGCGTCCCTTTCATGCAACTGAAAGTGGCGTACAGGCCTGGGAATGAGACTAACAGTACATTATTATACAACTAACTGAACCTGAACGGACTAATAACTGTCCAAGTTTAAAAACTAGAGCTACGCCTCATGCAATAGGTCCTGAGGAAAGTGTCTTGGAAACAGAGAGTATATGTATCAATAGCAGCAGGTGCCCACACCTG
Source organism: Axinella damicornis (assembly GCA_963931865.1). Classification (NCBI taxonomy): domain Eukaryota; kingdom Metazoa; phylum Porifera; class Demospongiae; order Axinellida; family Axinellidae; genus Axinella; species Axinella damicornis. Next base: position 8,900,211 of record OZ007506.1, on the reverse strand, counting down.
GCTGCATGTGCCTAGGGCAAAGCAGGCATACTCCTTTTTCAATCCTACAACTGAAGGTATACGTAACTAAGCCGTAGGCTGCCTGGCAATGTTGTTGCTAAGTATTTAACCAATCAGCTTTCAATTACACAGGATCCAGACCTTGTGTAATAGCAATCTTAATGGTTAATCAAAGCAGTATTAATGCGTACCATGTAGTGTAGAACTTGAGAATACTCTTTGGGCAACTCATTAAAGAAACGAACATTGTTATGAAAACGTAATAGAGAGCATTCCAAGGATTGACATGAGCATCATTCAAGTTACCAGACTAACCACCACCTACCTTGTCCTTCACAGGGGGGGGGGGGGGGGGGGGGGCCACTACACTGCACTTGATCTGTGCCATGATGTTGACCATCGGCCATAATACCTTGCTTCCAACCTGCGCCTGCTGCACAACATGCATTGTCTTGCTCTCGCATCCAACAGAAACACTAAGAAACCCACTGTGACATACATGTAGGATGTAGGATTAATAATTGTGATAGGTTGGTCCACTGTGGTATTTCAGATTACTAGCACCCACAATGCAGTCAGGAAGTGAATAGCAATTGGCTTTAATTTGCCTCGTGTCTGACTGCATTGGATCGTGCTATTATTGTATTAACGTAATTATTATACAGTGGACCAGTCATATCTAAATTAGACCTATTGCATGAATAGAAGTACGTACCATTGTGCACGTTCTTCTCCATGCTATTTAAGTCACGAAGATTATCAATCTCCACTGCAGATTCACCACCATGCAGGCAAGACCTATCCTTTTGATCCAGAATCATTATTATATCTTATGAGTGCATGTGACCAGGTTTAACTTGCGACATTATTATGATCGTCAATTTTTACTTTACACTGTATTATTGGTGTATTGAAAGAAGTAATAACTATTATAGTGTGTAGCCACATGCGTATGCAGGATCAATGCTAAAATGAACTACCTGATCATGATTACAGGCACAATCACATGCAGATATATCTCATGGTATAAAAAGTACATTGCATGGTACTGTATAGTCCATGGAGAAACCGTCGTGGAATGAGATAATACAGATTATAATTAATGAGTCACCAAGTGCAATGGATCGAGACTCAAGTTATTGGCATTGCCTATAATTCCCTTTGTCAGCTGAAGGTGCTGCTGCATATATAGGATCCTTGAACTCTGAATGGTTGCCTGAGAACGACTGGTGCTGCCATTGGAACTGGAAGGGGCTGTGGTTGGGATAGATTGGGTTGTACATGTGCTGAAGGTGTGTAGCTAGTGGATGACACATTAAAGTATGGTGGTACAACGGCGGATGGAGAAGGGTGGGGCTGTGGTGGTGGAGAGGGATGGGCCTGTGGCAGAGGAGAGGGGTGGGGCTGTGGGGGAAGAGGTTGGGGAAAAGTATTAATTTTGTGGAGCCCACAGAACAACAGCTTTGCAGTGAAGGAGAGAGACGGGGGTGGTGGCCTGGGTTGTTGGAGTAGACTACGTGTGGACAGGAGAGCCCAGCTTGGACTTGTGCATGCAGATCAGTGATCACGTTGCCAGTTGGAGGAGAGTTGAGAACCAGCTGTGGAGCATCAGAGGATCCACAATGGAAATTTATGAGTACTGGCACCAAAGGACTCAGAACCTTGCAGTGGTCAGCTATTAATCAACTGCTGTCCGCTGGGATGGATAGAGACAATGATGCCTGGGTTGCACGTGCTCCTGACTGGTCACTGCTTGGGGTGGTAAACAAAGACCATGAAAAAGAAGATGGATGACACTGACAGTTTGTAGTACCAGTGAGTAGCAACAACGTCAACCCACTTTAATGGCACCGCTTTTTGTCATTGCTAGAATATTGACAATGGTAGCAACAAGTGCTGGACTAGTCACGAGGGAGGGGGAGGAGATGCTTGCACTGCCAATGGTTGCCAGGGCTCTGGCAATGGTTGGTTGAATGGGAGAGGCCATTGCACTATTCGAGGCAGCAGTGCTGGAAGAGGGCAACACCCTCTGCAGATGCACAACAATATGTACCCTTCTGGGCCCCACCAACACTCCGGGGAAACTCCACCAATAATCTGAGTAGCCCCACCAATACACTGGGAAGCTGTACCATCATTCGGGGAATCTGCAGCAACACTTCCAGTGCTACTGACGCGGCTAAATCTTTCAATGGAGCTCCTCTTGCAAATCCAAGTCCAATTATATGACTCCCTCCTCTCCCTTGGCTGGCATTAGCCTGCAGGGTTGGGGCATCCACTCTGGCTGTCGGCATCCTCTGGAGGTTCGTAACCACCTGAGTGGTCACAGTAGACACTGTACAAGGGACGGCTGAGGTAGCAGTCGGCAGCCTCAGCATTGGACTCTGCTGCGGCCTAATAAGGAAAGTAGAAAGTAGTGAAACTAAACAAATAAACTCTGTGATGGTACATCAAACTTGTGCAGAAAGTTACAACATATGTACAGTCATGTATACTGTGGGGACCAGACCAGAATACAAGAAACAGGAGGTGCAATTGGAGGACCTACAACACTAAAGTTAACTCAGGTAATCTGTCCTCATTCATCCCAAACTCATTCCCAGGTTAGCCCTTCAGTAAACTTGCCACACACGGTGACGTACATGGTTGTAAGACGGTCAGGTGGATTGGCACACTAGGGGGAGTTCTGACAGAGCAAGAGGAGGATACATTGAGGTTGGTGGTCTTGGAACACAGCTGGAAGTGGTCTGGGAACACAGCTGGAAGTGGTCTGGGAACACAGCCGGAAGTGGTCTGGGAACACAGCCGGATTTGGTCTGGGAACACAGCCGGAAGTGGTCTGGGAACACAGTCGGATTTGGTCTGGGAACACAGCCGGAAGTGGTCTGGGAACACAGCTGGAAGTGGACTGGGAACACAGCTGGCAGTGGTCTTGGGATGGCCTGGGAATGAATGAGGATGGGGAGACTTAATTAGCAATGAGGGTCGCAGTGGTCTGCGGCAATGAGACTTGTATGGTCTGTGAATGAGGCAACCCAAAATGCCTGTCTATGCTACCTTGCAGGTTGCTGTGTTTGGTAGATCTGTCCCGGTATGCTATATATATGGATGGCCTTCCAGTCCAGCTGGAATCCTATGAGGGCACAGTACTTCTCGATGTCCATCAGTCTCGCCCGTACTGATAAGGAGGGATTCATGCTTGAAGGGGAGCTAGGTGGGAAGGAGGGAACAATCCAGTGACGTGGGGATGGGGGTTCGTACTGCTAATATTGAACCAACAGGACTGCCATATTTATCATCTATTGTCTAGATAAGAGGTACACATGGATGATATTCACTAGCCATTACTGTCTCGGCTGGGAGGTGGGGAGGGAGACTGAGAGCATCTAAAGTCACCAGATTCTGAAGAAAAACACAAACAACATTTCATCGTCCATTACTTTGCACATTGGACACACAATTCTCTTACCAGGGTCTGATTCCAGAGGAACCCTTCCTCCACCCACTGCAGTCTTTGTTTGTGTGTGCACCTCCAGTGACAACACCTTGCCTAGGCACTCCTATGGTTGTTACACTCCTGGTATAGGAAAAATTGTGCCGCGTAATTACACTCCTGGTATAGGAAAAATTGTGCCGCGTAATATAATTAATATATATAATGTTTGAGTACTTAGGCTTGGCCTACAGAAATTCTGCCTACACCGCCGTGATCGCTATCATGCCCTGACCTGAATGTAAAAAGTTGGTGCTGAAACTCACCTTGGTGGTGGAGATATGAGCTCTTTTGTCTCGCCGTGGTCGCCATTGCTCCCGCGCTCTCTTCGACTTCCGTGGCAGTACCGTTCTTAGGAAAGGCACACGAAGATTCTGACCACACGGCCGTGATAGCTGTCGTTCACTGACGCTTACATGCCCAAACTCACCGTGCTGGCTAAGTTGTGAGTGCTCAGTCACTGCTGTAGTAATGTCTTATCTTCCTTTTGTCGCCATTGCTCGCGATCGTGGTTGCCACGTGGCATGTGCGTTAATTGGAACGAATTACAATACTTAGCGTGCGCTACGGCGAGTCGCAACCGGTCACCCGATTCGCACGTACGCTGCCTGGTGATAAACCAGTAGTTGTCATCTGTTATCATCAAGCATTGCCTACGTCACATGTTAGGTAGACCGTAAATGCGTATTGGCATCCATTTGAAGGATAGACAAAATTGGAAAACCTCGGATTCTGAGATCCACTGTGTTGGTTTGGCGATGTCTAGCAGGAGAAGGTCCTGAAGGAGGACGGAATAATATCATCATGATTCGACGAAAGAGAAAACCAGATGCATATCATCTGAACATTGTGAGGGAAGGTGCTGGATCTTCCAAGAGATCTAGGGATGTGCGGATCGAGAGGGTGAGTATTCCCTTCAGCAGCCAAGTAGGAGACAATGCAGGCAGCACAAGGGATGCCGAAAATAACCTGCTCACTTCAGAACTTAATGATTCTGGTAGCGATTTTGGATGTGGCTTCCAAGGGGATGCAGTCGATGAACCATTCAATGTGGAAGGTGCTACTGCAGACAGTAGAAGCAGGCAGCAAACCGCACACCAAAAGAGGAAGCTACAAGCAGCAAAAGCATGGGAGTCCAGCCGAGCATCTATATTCCGATGTGCTGTAGAATGTAGCTCTATGCCTAAAGGATTTTGCCAACACTGCAATAAAGTGAATAGTTTAGTCTGCTGTAAGCAGTGTGGTCCAAGAGTTTACTATTGTGTCGAGTGTGCTGTGAAGCTGCATACTACAATGTATGTGCTTCATTCACCACAACTCTGGAAGGTAAGTCAACTCTAGGTTGCAGTGAAAATTACATGTGTACTCGTATAATATTTTACTAAAATCAATGTGTCAATTCCATTTAGGATGATGTTCACATGTATGTTCCTTTGCCACTACACAAAATGCTTCGCCTTCCTCATCAGTGCTGTGATACACAGTATGAGAGGAACCTAACCTGTGTGGATGTATTTGGTAAGCCTGAAATGTGGGTTTAAAGTCTTCACGCCCAATTGATTTTAGGCTTTTACTATAGGTATTCAGCACAACATCAATTTCACGTTCTGCCAATGCTTTGGTGAAGTCGAGACTCTGATCCACTTTGAACTCTTTCCGGCAACACCTAAACGACCAACTGTTGCATTTTCTTTCCAACTTCTCAACTCCCTGGAGGCACTTCTTCTGGAATGCCAGGTTGCCGTTAGTGACTTTACTGCAGCTATGAAAATTTTGTCAGCGTCTCCATTCACAAAGGTAATTGTATATAGTTTATATGTTATAAACATGGAGGTGTATATATATATTGAGTGCTTAATTGAATGGACAGTAATCATCTTATTGTCAGGATGAGAAGTCACTGTACCCCCTTCTGATTGACCCATTTGAAGAGTACAGGTCATGTTGGCCAATGTGGCATTATTATACAATTCTTGTTTCAACTCAAAATGTTGTGTTAATACAGATTCCTGAAGGATCAGTTGCGTACCATGCGTACAGTCTGTCCAGGCTGCAGTGATGGCACCACATGCCCTGCCTGCCCACAGGTAACTATTGTCACAAAGTAAGTCCATGTTGAACTCTCTCACGGTACAGTCTTGACTCCTACAGGATGGTGGTACTCTGATTGTTTCCATCGATGCATTGTTTGGGCTGTGCAGGAAAAAGTCTGCTGGAAGCAGTGTTCGGGCTCCTTTGCAGCAAGGCACCTTTTTTGAATGCCAATCTGATGTGGATGCTTTTGTTGCAGAGTATCCCTCCAGAGGTTCATCAGAAAGTCAGGTATAATGTAGAGCATTCATATGTGGGTACTTTCAGTTGTGATTGTCTGTTCATTGTTCAGGAGTGCAATCAGTTCTTGGCCACACATGCTCTGAGGTCAAAGTCACGCTTTAAAGCATTGGACGAAACTGGCGTGATAGGGCTTGCCTGCAGACATGAATTCCCCTATAGGTTTTATAACCTTCGGCATGGTGAACGGTATGTCAGGTCATAGTAAACACAATGTACAGCAACAATAATCTTTCTTCTATACAGGATCTCCTATGTGGTTTATGCACTGAAGCTTGTAAAAGAGCGGAGTACAACACAGGAAAAAGTCATGCTCCTTTATGATGTGGCTTGCTTGCTAAAACGTCACCTACAGGTATCTGTTTCATTTAAAAAATAGGGGACCCAAAATCGTATCGTAGTGTGGTGAAGTAAGGGGGGGGGGGCAGCATGGGCCAGCAAAGACTCCCCCAACCTACTTGAAACCCTGGACTGTATGTATTAAGTATGTAACAATACAAATAAGCTATACTTCTTCCTCCTTCCTTATATAGGGAAGAGACAATCAGGAGCTTCTGGAGTTTTTTGAATTGGCTGTACCTGTATTTCATGCATATGGCCATAAGATGGATTGCCAGGTACGTATGTGATGTTCGTTAGCATGAGTAACATGATGCTTGAACTGTTTTTGGTTACTCAATGTTCACAACAGCTACGCAACAGTCCTCGGTACAAACCGGGTTTTGGATGCACTGATGGTGAAGTGTTGGAACGCCTGTGGTCTTACCTCAGACGTTTCAGTAGGATGACAAAAGAAATGCGTCCTTCACATCGCATTGATGTGCTGACTGATGCATTACTGTATTATGGAAGACAAGCAGCCAGCAACTTGAGTGAGTGGTGTGGGGTTACTTGTAATGATGGGGGTTGTTTTGATGTCTACTACAACACTGATCTGTAGAGAAACTCCTTCCGAAAAGACTGCACAGAGCACAGAATTTAGGTGGGGAAGCGGAAAAGAAGATTGAAGAGCTAAAGACAAATTCACCAGGTAGCAAAGCCAACTGCATGTATCTCATTATGAATTTCAACACATGTGTCTAACTGAATTATCACAGTATCATTTGACGAAGCCAATGTGATACACTGGCTGGAAGCAGAGCAACAAGCAAGCTCACAGGAGGTAGCAGGTCAGCAACGTGAAACTGACAAGAGTGTGCAAGTGATATTGGATCTGATATTATTCTTGCTTCAGATTCAACCAGCTCATTGGCGAAACTCGGCATTTCTTCTCGAGAGCGGTGGTATCTGTTAACACTGAAGGCAAAGTATGCAGGTTGGCACAAAGTTGAATGAAAGGAAATTTAGATTACAATTATACCAGTGTTACCTATTCACCAATCACATTTAAGCTCAGTTTGCTAATAGCCTCATTCCAAGGCCACGTGGGAACAAGGCTAAGGTTGCTAAGCAACAAACCTGAAGTAACAGAATTGTTTAACCTAACCTGCAGATGGACAGTACATGGCCTCACGCCTCTCCAAGGCCATTACCAAGGAGACAACCAGGTTGAAGCATCTACTAGCTGAGTACAATAGTAGTGTGATGCCTTCAGAGCAGCTAACATGGGAAGATGTCTGCCACCCATCTGCACAAGTATGGTCACAACTGGAGCAGCCACTTGACCTCCCAGTACCAAAGCCAGTTAGAATAGCAGCAATCAATGCCCTGATGACGAAAAGACGTACAGAAGAAGAAATAATGATGTTGCGACAGGAGATGAGAAATGTAATAGCCTTCTATGTCAAAGATGTAGCTGCTATTTCTAGTGCTATTGAAATGCTTGAAGCAGCAGAAGCCATGACAGCGTATGATAGGGGCTGTGTTTCCCTGCTTAAAGTACGACTCGGCAATGTTAAACACGAACTTCTCTCTTGTTGTTCCAGTTATAAACGATTTGTTGATCTGCCAGACCTCACATGCCTGAACCTTGACTTACATGTACCACCACTTGACAACATGGAGTTTACCACAGAGCCACAAGAGGTTGTAGTGGAAGATGATGATCTAGAGGACGAACCTCTTCCCTCTCCATTGCATTATCAACATGAATCTTATCTGTCCGATTCTGATGAATCCGTGGATAGCACATGTATGTTACTTTACCAAGTTGTGGTTTTATTGTATAAATGTGCGTCATTCCCATGCATGGCATTAGTGTTCTGCATTTGTAACTTCTAGGTGAGGAGTATGAGCCTCTGATGTTTACCTCTGCATCACCCGTCTCAACTGACGGTAAAGCAGTGACAGGTAATTTGTGGCCACATGCTGTAGTATTAGGCTGTCACCCATCTTATGTTTATACAACAGTGTTGGAGAACGATGATCCAGAGGAAGATGAAGAGGATGCATGGGAAAATGAGACCAACGCTGTGGAGGAGGAGGGTGTGTGGATGGAGGAATGGGAGGATGAAGCAGCTGTACAGGAGGAGGAGGCAGATTTTTGGGAACAGGAGGCAGATGTACAGAGGGAGGTGGCAACTGTATGGAAGGAAGAAGCAGATGTGTGGGAGAAGGAAGCAGATTTGCAGGAACATGAGACAGTTATGTGGAAGGAGATGAAGGGAAATGTGCAGAGGGAGGAGAATGAGGAGTGGGAAGATGACAGTGAAGAGACAATGGAGGAGGAGAGGTGTATCAGAGTGCTACACAACAGACTAAAGAGAGAAGAATTCTTGGAGGTAACATTACATGACCAATTAAGTAACAGTGCATGGTGTCATTCATTACATTTTATTAATCTTGTTAGACAACCCGCAGTGAACAGCTACCTGATATGCTGGAACCAGACGACCGAGCTCTTCTGAATCAACTTGAAATGCAGGCAAAACGGCAGGAACACAAAGGTATTACTTGTTGTTGGCTTTCAAATGATTTAAGTTTAAGTGGTTTACCAGTATTGTACTTGTCCCACACAGGTGATGGATCACTGCCACCAAAACGTAGGCATTCATATCTCAATTGGAAAAGGGAGAGACTACAAAGAGCTGTAGAACTGTCAAAGAAGGATTTGCAGTTAGCAAAGATCCGTACTGTTGGTCCCTATTTCAAGCACTGAAGTTATGGGTCAAGAGCACATTCAATAGTGTATCACCTTTACAATCCCTGGAGCTAGTGTGTATTGAAGTTACTATTTTGTTCTGCTGACCTCTATCCATACCACAATATATTGCATGGCATGCATGTCACCATCTGCATGATCTTAATTATTATGATCGAATCCGCTATATCCAGTACCTAGCCATGCAAAGTTACATGCCAATGCAATCAGCATAATATAATATTATTATAGCCATGGTGCATGATATTTCAGTTTCCTCTTCATATCACGCATAGCATCAGCAAAGACAGCGCACCAAATGTACACAACCAAAGATCAACATAAGGCTCAAACATACGTAACTTACTGATGCAAATGAAGCTTGCATGTACAGGTGTGTTACTAAGACAAAATTAATGGTTCCAAGAAGAATCAGTAACTACCACACCATCAAGTTACTCTATATCTACCGTGCTCATTCATACTTGAATATGTTCGTTCCTCCATGCAGTAATCATATTCTGCTGGAGGCATTGTTCATCATCATCCAAGTAACGTTCCACTTGAAGTTTAGCCTGAGGATCAAACACCTGTTCAATCATAACCTTTGTGAACCCCGAGGGTAAGGTATGTCCATGGAGGATATCACCTGACAAGGTAATACCCTTAGCAACAACTTTTTTGTTTATCAGCAGTGACACTTTACTTTTGGGACGTACAGGCTTTCTTTCTTTCTTCTTCTGCACAATCTTCTGTGTGTTGGGTGTTTGCTCCTGTATAGTTTCATTATTGGTCACAGCTACCAACGATGCAGTAATGTCCTCAACAGTTTCTCTACACACAGACAACATTGTTGATCCTCGCTCAGAGAATGGTGGGGATGACGTACGCATAGACTTGGGTGCCGACTTTAATGGCTTGCAATAACTATGCTCCCGGTGGGTCCCATCTGCAGAAACTGGAAAAATAAATCACTGAGTTGCACATACACACCTTCCATCTTACATGTACACACACATATACTTCTCATACAGACAATGCATACACTTTCACACAAACACAAGCACACCGACTGAATGCAGTCACATACACATGAACGTACAGTGAACAGTAGCACAATATGCATACTGTACACATGACACAGGCACACATACATAACCTTAGAGTATAGTTATAGCACGACTACAGTATACCTTGTCAAATGCTACTACACGGCCACAGTTACTGTTGCTATACTCTAAATAACTTAGATGCCCTGCCTCATCAAATGGAGTCTACGAACTTAGAAACCATTGGGCCAGTAGTAGCACCTACGCTGAGTTTGGGATGCTAAAGCCCAGGCCTGGATTTCTAAATCACATACATTTAGCTAGATGGGAGTCGGCATCTAACTATATAATCTACATGACTGTAGATACACAATGCCATACACATGCACACAGTACACACACATTAATTACAAAACACTTCCACATCCACACCCACACACACATGTACACAACACAGACACCCATGTGCACATGCACACACCCACACCCACACCCATGCATGCACCACCCACACACACCCACACACCCCCCACCCCCCAATAGCAGGCAACGAATGTCTGGCTACATCTGCATTGAAATTTTGAAAACAGCTGTATCTCCACCTTCACATGATAGGAGTCATACATGAAGTAGTTAGCTATAGGCAGTCACACGTACACACACACACACACACACACACACACACACAGACGACACACACACAGACGACACACACACATACATGCGCACACACAAGCACACACACACAGACACACAACACACAGACACACAACACACAGACACACACACACAGACACACACACACAGTTAGTGCTACTCACGTGACCCTCAACGAATCAGACGCCTCAGAATCGATCACATGACGGAGCATTAAATCGCTCATTGCACACTTCAGTGTGCATTATCTAGATAATGCACACTTTTCAAAGATCAAAGGCTGTTTCGGGTCAGTGAGTTGCACTAAGTAGTTTATATACCAGTTTGCAGTGCATTACGGGTTTTAGTGCACGAGGGCAATCTAGTTAACTCTTTACCAGCTACATTATTATGGAGGTCAGTTTTTTAGCTTGTAATCTACTTAAACATACCCTGGATAAGGTTCCCATCGGTTTTCACACTCAAAACTTCACACAGAACTGCACACAGCCATGCTTTCCTCATTCGTGATTCTAACCACACCCACTCGTTAACATGTACGCGATCAAGATGCTCGGGCGATGGTAACTCGCTCTAGCAGAAAAATCAGCCTTGAACACTGGAATTCGAGACTCTGCAAGGTGAGACCACTGTTTTCTAGGCCCATTTATGCTTAAAACCCGAGAAATGGCCTACCCGGCTCCAACCAAGGGCTGTTCAAAGCTGAGCCCAGACTCAGCCATGCTGTTTGCACCCTTTGGGTGCACCCACCCACCTCCCCCTGCCCCGCCCTTTCTGCTGGCGCAGAGCCTATCTCCCAAGGACATTGCTGGATGTGACGTCATGAAGCTGAAAGTCTCATGACACCTTAAGGCGTCATTAGCTGGGAAAGGGTTAACGGTCTCGGGCGGATAATGCACTCGCCCTCGACCATTAACTAGACTGCCCTCTGCACTAAAACCCGTAATGTACTGCAAACTGGTATATAAATATTACTTACTGTCAAAGGAAATAGCATCTGATGCATCCAGAATCCTCTTCAGGGATTGAATACCGAGAGAAGAAGGGGGGCCAAACTTCAGATTTGCTGGAAAATTCTTAACTTGGGAGGGTAGTATGGTTGCGTATGGCACCTTTGCCTTCGGATTCCCTAGGGCCAAGGCTGTGAGGAAATACAGCTGCAGTCAAGGATTGGTAATATGCCAGTGCTATACAGAAGGACTTGCCATATTTCAAGTTCAAGAGTTCTTGTACTGCCTTCCGGCAGCGTTCCCACTCCACTCGACCAGAGCTGCCTGCAAGGTGTCGCACAGGGTTGGCCCCTGAATGTACACATAGAAAGTGTTATGTACATCACAACTATTGTGCATGTTTGTGGGTGACATCCACCACAATGTCATGCGACATACTGCACTCTACAAACCCAGGTGCTGTGGTTAGCTACAGAGAGACAACTCTTGGTGTGGTACCTTTGTGGGAGTGGAGGAAGTCCATCGGTATATTGGCATGTGACTGTAGATACCGAACTCCACCCTGTGTTCCTCCAACATAATGGTTTGGCCCATAGCAAAGAACATAAAACATCTCCACTCCGCAATTTTCAGCCCACTTGCACTAAATATAAAATCACAAATGTATGTAACTACATGCACACACAGTTACGTATATGTTGACTAAGGAACAAAGTACATGCAAAAACGATAGGTAGTAAACTGCATTACAGTAATTGAGACCAATTTCCATAATGCAGTAAATGTTTCCCACATCAAAGGACATGTACAATAGTCCATTGGTTAGTACATGCAGGCTCTAGTATGATTCTCAAGGCCTAAGGGGAAGAAGAGTGACTAAAAACGTATCTTTCCTCCAACTATTGGTCTCTGTCTGGGCACAAAACTGTCAATAAACTTACATTCGCATTCATATTGCCCAATACTTTGGATACTGTCTTCCAGTCTCCACCGTGGCCCATGCCAGGAGTGCTCTCTTCTTTGGCCAAAGTGTAGTACTTCCCTTTCTCATCTGTACTTAGCCCCCGCCACAACTCCCCAATCCTCCTATTTTTCTCTGCCAGGCAATCGAGCTCCTTTCCTTCTGCATGTGCAGAGAAAAGCATATCCAGCAACTAGTATCATCACTTGGACCAAGGTTGGTTTGCGTGGTGCGATACTATCCATGCCACTGCATTTCCTATCCACCCCACATACTATACTATCCATGCCCGGCCAGATACCAATGTACTTTTGACAATTGCAATGCCCAAATGGTATGCATTGTCCTACTTTAATATACATACCTTCAGATTTTAGAAATTCTGCTGAAAAGCAGTTGTACGCACTCAATTTCCTCATCTTTTGCACTGGTTGATTCTCCTTGTCCCCCGGTGCATTGGGTCGCTTCCTATTTCCAATAAAGTTCTAACACAGAGGAAACAGTAACCTCATGACTGTATACATGGTTGGTAATGCAATCTTTGTATCAAGGAGAGACTGCAAAAGGAATCAATATGTCACCATCTAGCATCACGCTCTCCTTCCAACTTGAGTGAAACCGAACAAAAAAGAGGTCCTGGTACATTTTAATGCCACAGTATGACCTTAACTGTATACGTACAGGCATCCTGCAAATCAACATCATTCTGACATGGTAACTATACCAGGAATAATTTTCAAGGGGGGGGGGGGGGGGGGGGGGGGGCAGCAAAGATCCCCCCCCCCCCCCAAATGAAACCCTGCCAAAGGCCTTCCTGTGTGTAGTGCTGTGCATTTGTCATCAGTGAGGGTTTTTTTTCGGGTATTGCGGTAGAAGGGCAGGTATTTCAGAACACCCTAATGACTGCAGCGGAAAGGCACAGAAAATGGCTGTAACTAGTTGCTGGTAAGGCTTGCTTGGTACCATTTCAGTCGACAGTTCGTGGGAAGCAGCTAGTCTAGTGCCACCTTATAGTTTGGGACACTGTGATCACTACATATACATGCATTGCTCGTGTCAAAATGATATTATTATTAATACCTTCACGACATCCACTTCGAGATCAAGTGACCTTGCCAAGTCACCGATTGCTGTCCCATTTTCAGCTGCAACGGAATTGAGGCCTCCTTTGTAAGCAGCTTCTAGCTCTTGCTTTTGGGTAGGGGTAAAAGCCGTCCTCCTTCTCCTGCTAGACATCGCCAAACCAGACTGCACAGAATCCGAGGTTTTCCAATTTTGTCTATCCTTCAAATGGATGCCAATACGCATTTACGGTCTACCTAACATGTGACGTAGGCAATACTTGATGATAACAGATGACAACTACCGGTTTATCACCAGGCAGCATACGTGCGAATCGGGTGAACCGGTTGCATCGCGGCTACCAGGAGTGCGGTTGCCCCTCGATAAATAAATAATTAATTAATGAATGTAAATAATAAACGTTTGACTACTTCGGAATGGCCTACAAAGATTCTGACTACACCGTCGTGATCGCTATGATGCAGTGACACAACCACAAAATAATTGTGCTGAAACTCACCTTGGTGGCGGAGATACAAGCGCTTTTGTCGTGCCGTCGGCCACCATTGCTCGATCGCTCTCTTCGACGTTGGTTGCCAGTACAGTCTTACGAAGCCCCCACAAAGATTCTGACCACACGGCCGTGATCACTGTCGTTCACTGACGCTTACATGCCGAAACTCACCGTGCTGGCTAAGTTGTGAGTGCTGTAATAATGTCATGTCTTCCTTTTTGGTCCTCGCGATCGACTGAGCGTGGTTGCCACGTGGCATGTGCGTTAATTGGAACGAATTGCAATACCGTTCGCGCTACGGCGAGGGGGGTTGCAACGCGGCTATTATTCGGTATCTCTAAGTCATTTCTGATCTTCCCTATATATATATAGCTATCATGGTACTCATGTGATAATTGGAACGAACTGTCACGCTTAGCCTGTGCTACCGTTTAACCGCGGCTACCAGGAGTGCGGTTGCCCCTCGTTGAAAACAAAATTTAATGGCAGAAGTACTGGACTCACAATTTTAGTCTGATAACAAGGAAGAGCAACATACCTTTCAGTGACGAATTCTGTCCCTGTCTTCTGCTTGCGGTCTCAGTCAGCAAGGAGAGAAGTGGGAAGGGAGACAGGTGGGATCCCGACCACAGGCACAAATACACAGAGTATGGCTTTCCACTGAGTAAGTGAGGCACTGACACGGAGAATCAGATGGGTGTACCATTGAGAAGCAAGGCTGCACTCCTTCCCCTTGCCGTGGCACATGCAGCTGCCTTAGGAGGTGGTGAGGGAGACAGACAGTGTGTAGAGTCACCAGATTCTTACGAAAACCACAAACAGCATTTCTCCCTCCAATAATTTGATACTTTGCATACTGGACAAACAATGCTCTTGCCAGGGTCTGATTCCAGAGGAACGTTCTTTCACCCACTGCAGTCTTCTTTGGGCATCCACCTCCAGTGGCAATACCATGCGTAGACACTGTTGTGGTAGTTGGAAACGAATGGCAGAAGTGCTGAACTCAAACCACAAGTCTGGACATAAGGAGGAGAAATGTACCTTCCGGTGACCAATTCGGTCCTTGTCTCTGCTTGTTGTCTCAGTCAGCTTTGAGGGAAGTGGGCAGGGTGACCGACTGGTGGGATCCAGGACCACCGACTTCTACAAGAAAATATATATGGGATATCAGTGAGTACTAGAGTGGAGTGAGGCAGAGACACAGGCATACCTTTGGGAAGCAAGGCTGTACTCCTTCCTCTAGCTGTGGCACGTGTAGCTGCCTTGGAGGTGGGCAGGGAGACAGGTGGCATCCAGGACCACCGGCTCCTTCAAGAACAAGTACACAGAGCATGGGTTTCCACTGCGTACTGAAGTGAGGCAGTGACACAGAGAATCAGATAGGGGTACTCTTTCCCCTAGCAGTGGCATGTGCAGCTGCCTTGATGTGGCGATGGAATCTAGAGTCCCCACATTTCTGAAGAAAACCACAAACAGCATTTCACCCTCTGTCCTTGACACACAATGCTCTTACATATACCAGGGTCTGATTCCAGAGGAACCCTTTCTCCTCCACCAACTGCAGTCTTTGTTGTGTGTGCACCTCCAGTGGCAACACCCTGTGTAAACACTCCTGTGGTTGCTGTTGGAAACAAATGGTAGAAGTACTAAACTCACAACACAAGTCTGATCACAAGGAGGAGAAACATACCTTTCAGTAACAAATTTGGTCCTTGTCTTCTGCTTGTACACGGTCTCAGTCAGCAAGGAGGGAGGTGGGGAGGGTGACAGGTGTGATCCAGGACCACTGGCTCCTTCAAGAACAAATACACAGAGCAGGGTTATCAGTGAGAACTAAGTCGTGGCTGCACTCCTTCCCCTAGCTGTGGCATGTGCAGCTGCTGTGGAGGGAGGTGAGGAAGGAGACAGGTGGCATCCATGGACTACGGGCTCCTTCAAGAACAAATACACCAAGCATGGGTTTCCAATACGCACTGAAGAGACACGGAGAATCAGACGGGTGTACCATTCAGAAGCAAGGCTGCACTCCTTCCTCTAGCTGTGGCATGTGCAGCTGCCTTTGGAGGTGGGGAGGGAGACCAAGAGTGTCTACAGTCACCAGATTCGTACGAAAACCACAAACATTTCACCCTTCAATAATTCGATACTTTGCATACTGGACAAGCAATGCTCCTGCCAGGGTCTGATTCCAGAGGAACCCTGTTTCACCCACTGCAGTTTTAAGGCATGCACCTCCAGTGGCAACACATACCTGTGTAGACACTCCTGTGGTAGTTGAAACAAATGGCAGAAGTGCTGAACTCAAAACACAAGTAGGACACAAGGAGGACAAACATACCTTCCGGTGACCAATTCGGTCCTTGTCTCTGCTTGTTGTCTCAGTCAGCTTGCAGGGAAGTGGGCAGGGAAACTGGTGGGATCCAGGACCACCGGCTCATTCAACACAGAGCATGCATTACACAGAGACACTGAGTGCGGCAGAGACACACAGAGTCTAAGTCATACCTTCGAGGTTCCTCTAGCTGTGGCATGTGTAGCTGCCTTGGAGGGGGAGACAGGTGGCATCCAGGACCACCAGCGCCTTCAAGAACAAATACACAGAGCATGGGTTTCCATAGTCTAGCTGCTAGACCCTCCTCTCCCTCCCAGAAATGAAGTAACGGAAATGTGGAAGGGAGAGGAGGGTCTAGCAGAACCTGCACGGTTTCTTGTTGCATGAGCTATAATGCTTCATAGACAGTACTAATTGTGTTAACTTGATTGGTGTGAACAACATAACTAAGCAGAAGGGCTAGTTGTATTATAGGTAATCTACAGTTGTACATACGAGGGGGAAAGTCGGCGAGAACAGTGTAGCACGGAGCTGGGACGACAGTTGGAGATCGTGGTAGGTAGCGTTGACCGCAGCTGGCAGATATGCTACGCAGTGACCTTGCCCAGCAGCTGACAAAGCAGTTAGCGCACTACCAGAGCGCCTGCTCGGCAGCGGGTGGAGTTCAGACCACAGAGTCCATGCTGAGATAGTTCAGCGATCTCTGCCAGCAAGGACGCTTGGAATTGCTCTCTTTTGTTCTGCTTTCAGCTCCCAGGATCCCAAGCTCCTTGCTCCGTCCCTGAGCACAACTTCAATATCTTCTGGTTTAACCGTCTCCTCGTACAGTAGCTTGCTCAACAAACGCCATAATGGCTGTCATCTGTATTAATTTTTTCTCGTGCGAAACCGCACAGGTACGTTGTAATCGCTTGCAGGATTTTCGACAGTGCAAGCTGATTGGTCAGTTCGAAACCAATTTAATGCAAGTTCTGCTAGACCCTCCTCTCCCTTCCACGTTTCCATACTTCATTTCCGGGAGGGAGAGGAGGGTCGATAGCAGCTAGACTAGGATTTCCACTGTGTACTAAAGTGAGGCAGGGACACACAATCAAATGGGTGTACCATTCCTCCATGCACCCTCTGTAGTCCTCTGTGTGCGCACCTCCAGCGGCAACACCCTGTGAAGACACTCCTGTGATAGTTGGAAACAAAAATCTAATGGCAGAAGTACTGAACTCACAACACTGACACCAAGGAGGAGAACATACCTTACAGTGACGATTCGGGCCTCATCTTCTGCTTTTGGTCTTGGAGGGATCGATCGAAGTGGCGAGGGGACTGGCTGGATCCAGGACCACTGGCTCCTTCAAGAACAAATACACAGAGCATGGGTTACGAGTGTTAGAGTGGAGGAAGCGGAGAAATGTCGCAATATGTTGACATACGTCACACTAAGTACGACTTTAATATGTCACAACAGAACGACATACTCATTTACTGTATGTTAAGTCAACTTCATAGTTCATTATGAGTGGCGTGCTATACTATGCAACGGCATAAGTCCGTACGGCTTGAAGAACTTTGCAACTGTGTTTTCGGGTACCACCAGTTTCACTTCCACATACAGTACTGCATGCATTCCATTTTGACATAGCCCCCCCCATCCAACTCATCCAATTTCTGCCCCCAGGGTCCCCGTACCCTGGCCAGAATCTGCCATATAATCAAAGTCATTGAGCCCTTGGGTAAGTTCAGTGGGGTGACCTTACTGGAGCTGGACCCTGGTGCTTTCTGTGTCTCCAATTTCTGAGTGGGCGTGGAAGGAAGCCTTTCCAGAGACAAAACTGGTCAGGTGTGACACCCTCTTGCTATACTGCTTCATGTTCTGGGTGAACTGCAGGTCCTATATACATGTAGTAGGGCTTCTCTCTGTCCTTTGTGTATACAGCAAACAAACCAGCTTGTGATCATGAGCTCAGTGGTGTTATGTGTTGGTGTCTCAAGGGGATTGGATTCCTCAGCCTCTTCTGCGCAGAGTTATTCCCCACATATCCATGGCAGTATGACCCGACTTCCTTACACTTGGGGAATGGAGCACTTGAACTCGCAGTTCCGTATTAAAATGCTCCTTTCTCCGTTATGCCCCCTTTTTCCACAAGCATGAAACTTCTGTAGCCCGAAATAACAGGTGCCCCTGCATGTGTTGCTGTGGCCTGTAGCTAGCTCACTAGCCCGATCGACGGTTGGCTGTCTCCAAACTGTGTGCAAGGTCGTAGGCCTTAGTGTAGCGCCAGCTCTTTTTCTTCTCTTTTCGTATTTGCAGCTAGCTAATACCTCCTGGAAGAGCGGCCCTGATCGCAGGCTGAAGGAGCATTCATGTAATTATCTAGCTAGCTATTCTAGCTTTCGGATTGAGATGATCTCCGAGTAATTCCTCGTCGTAGCAGACGGCAGGGTACGCCTTGGATCTGATCGCCGTTAACAGGACGGCGACTTCCTTCTTGTCGTCTTTCATGTCGTTTGCGACAAAGAACTCCCCAGTCATATATAATTCCGTGTACAGCAACGAATCGATATCCATAATTATCCACACACTAATTCTCTAATACATGTATCTGTACATAAGCGAACCAAGAATGTACGCATGCGCATAATAATCATACATGACACAATCAAAAATAATCGATGAATACTCAATAGAGGGAGGGTCTAACAGCTAGACTAGTATGGTATAGTCTTGGGCGTATAGTGAAAGGTTGTAGCTCACTCCCTACGCCCCGCCCCCAACTTCCGGAGCGAGAGAAATTTGGTCTAGCTCGATAGACTAAGCCTGCCCCAATAGACTTTCGGCATCCACCTCACCTCCAGTGCTAGTGGCAAGCAACACTATGCGTGGAAATTTAACAACAGCCATCTCTATCCCATGCTGTATAGTAGTCTATACATGAATAGGCATCGGACACTTGAGTCCAGGGTTAAAACTGTAATTACACTGTACGGCCCAGGCCCATGTACATGCACCAGACCCTCTTTCCACTTTCGGGGAGTTAGCTACAGCTGGTCATCTTGTCAATGTACACGATTTTCTGGTTGAACAACCTTTTTCATCATGTCAAAATTTTTTGCATCATGAGCTCTGTTTTTGGCTTGTTCCTGTGCCTGTGTGTAAACATCAGATGGCAGAGGAATACCGACTGGTTTGGAAAGCAAGGTTTGAGACTTTCAGGTGTGCATGGTCTCTGAGATGTGCATACAATCGCACACCAATGATTAGAACAGATCTTTCCTAGCTGCTCAAGTGCTACAGCATGACCCTCAACTCAGGTTCATGGTACTGCAAGCTTTCAGGCCCAGTGTGGAGACCACATTCAGCATAGCTACATTCGCTTTTTCAGCAACTTCATGTGCGTGGAAGCATACATGATGGACGTACCAGTAGCCACACTAAATTGTGGGTGAGCAATCAGTTTCAAACTTTGAGCAACAAGAGCTGCAGTTGTCCGGTTTGGTCTGGGACAAGTGCTGAAGCCACCTGGTACGCTGGTGAAAAATACTGTGAAAAGTCACATGCACGACTTCTTCTTCCCCACCTTCAGGGGAGCCTTACAATCTGATGTTGAAGGCTTTTGTAGCAAGAGGACGGCTATGCAACATAGAGCTTTTGGACTAAAATTAGATGGTAAGCTATGACAGAACTTTCAGTAATCATGCACATGCACCTCAGTTCTTGAGGACAAAAGAGCATAATACTACGGCAATTTGGACAAATCAAAGTGGTCTTTCTCAAAGTATCTTGTGTCGTGGTAGAGCACCAGCTTACTGTCAATTAACTGGTGCTCAGTGCTGAGGGGACACACCGATATTCTTCAAGACAGTTGTGAGGATCATGTACCCTGCAAAAGAAGGATGATGTATGAACACATCTCAGTACACCAAATTACAGGGGTATACATTCAATCAATACTGCCATGGTTTACACTTAATTTCGGCTTCGATGTAACGGTTCATGCAGGTCTGTATCAGTGTCCCTCCCCCTTGCCTACGTCTAGACATGAACACTCATTGGCAGCACACATATTGTACACAGACACACACACTACCAAATGGCAAGCAGTCAGTTGTAAAAATATGTACGCAAATAACGTTACGTTATACAACAATAGCAATAGCCTTACATTGTGAATCAACATACTTAGCAGTGCATAACCTTACGTTATAAAATAAGCGCATGTTATAAATTAGCGTATGTTGTGAATCGCCATACTTAGCAGTGCATGACCTTACCTTATAAAATAATCGTACGTTATAATGAGCGTACATAAGTGTACTTAAAGTTGTGCACGTGTATAATATACGTGAACACTGCGCATGCACATTTTTCATGATCACAGCGAACGCGTGACGCCATGGAGGTTTTGCTCGAGTTCCAGGGTTCTCGTCGTCTGCTGAAACCTTCATCATCTGAGGCTGTTGTTGACTTGGTGTTAGCAGAATTGAAGAGGTTTGACCAGGAAGCACTCCTTATGGTTGGCAGTGCAGATTGTGGTGATGATAACAAGCCGTCCGATGCCAAATCGCGTACACGTGGGTACTACTACTACTTGTCCGAAATGGTCTAAGAAATGGCAGACGTATGTGGATGTCACCACTGTGGGCGAAGTGGAGGATGGAGATAAACTGCTAGTGATTCCCAAACCTGGCGATTTGACTTTGGTAAATTGACTGCTTTGCAGTTGTGAATGTGATCATTACACTGCAAACTTCCAAAGCACCGCCAATGCTTAGTATGGGATTTGATAGGCATCTTCCCGGTAGAGTGACTAGGCATTATGTGCTGTTAGCCTCATTCCCAGGCTCTCCCACAAGTACATTTTATATTTGGTCAACATTACAGATGAAAGAATCTACTCAAAGGGCCAATGACAATTGCCAACGGGTTGGAAAGCCTAATGAGTCTGAGTTGAACAAACTGTACCCTGCTTGTAGCTTAACCAAGTCCTCAGTGGTGATGACGTTGCGGAACTTGCTGGAGGTGGGAGTCGGTATATGTTACAGGTAGGAACTCAGTGAACATATTACGTATGTTGTGGATAGCAAAGTATATCCAAGCAGACTGCTCGTCAAGTGTGTGGTACGTCTGTATTTATATTTTTGCAGTGCGCAGAAGACAATAGCAGCGATGAGAGCAGACCCTCGCTTAAAAAAGCGGATCGTCTACTTGCTTGTCTGAAGGTACTCATTAATGCTGGTATGTAATCAGCAAATATATTGTTAACACTGAGTTATCCTTGTACCAGCCTCCTCCTCAGTTGACTGACAGCAGCTCTGATGATGAAGTGGAGGTCACTCACTGGCTATGATGTAATTGCTAATCACAGGGTATAGATATGCATTCCGTTATTTCATGTTTGCTTACTTAGGCTCCTGTTGTGGAAGATGTCCATCCTGGAGTGGACCATTCAGCTGGACTGCCACAACCATCAGGAGTATCACATTCCCTTTGGGAGTATGGTGCGCCGTCTGTAACAAAATGTCACAGCTACGTAATTTGCTCTATTTCGAACGTACGTCTCAGACTTCAAACCTACGTTCCAGAGTTCCAACGTACATTCCAGAGTTCAAACCTACGTTCAAGAGTTCCAACGTACATTCCAGAGTTCCAACGTACGTATACGTTCCAGAGTTCGAACCTACGTTCCAGAGTTCCAACGTACGTTCCAGAGTTCCAACGTACGTTCCAGAGTTCCAACGTACGTTCCAGAGTTCCAACCTATGTTCCAGAGTTCCAACCTACATTCCAGAGTCCCAACGTACATTCCAGAGTTCCAACATGCTTTCCAGAGTTCCAACGTATGTTCCAGAGTTCAAACCTACGTTCCAGAGTTCAAACCTAGGCAAATTCTCTGAATCGAGTTCAATGTACCACTTGTCCTCCGATAAAATACAAGCATTGGTATCGGAGGGAGTTGATTGTGAGGAGGCCCTGACAGGGCTGAATGAAGCGGAGCTTGACGAGTTGAAGAGCAAGTATGGATTCAACTTGGCGCAGCGCTCGCTGCTACGTGCCCTGTGGCAGTTATGCAACATCTCGACAGGGATAGGATAAATTACGCAATTTCATTTGTTTCCCATAATTACATAGGGAGGTTTTGCGTAGGGGTACACAAATTATTCCCAGGGGAAGCCTGAGTTTCAGCTTGCGTGGGGGTATGCAAAATCTCTCCTATATATAGAGGAATATAGAGGAAAGGATTTTGCGTACCCCCATGCAAGCTGAACAATTTTGCATACCCCTACGCAAAACCTTCCCTATACATATGGGAATTGGTTTGTTAAATTGTACCCATCCCTCTCGACGTGGCAAGCCTGCATCAGCTAGCACTACGCACAGTGCCGCGGTGGAAAGTGTCAATGATACCAAGGAGAGTCTGTGTGAGCTTTTTCCCGCAATATAGGAATCCCTGACGTGTAAAACAGGAGGCTTCCCATCTGTGAGACATAACGAGGTAAGGGTTTTCAACCCTAGCGCTTAATCAAATCGTCATGGCCCCCTTTCATCCATAAATTGCAAGCACGAGCAAGAAAAGAGAAGCAATATGATCAGCAAGTGCGTGAGGTTGAAAATGCAACATTCACACCACTAGTGCTGTCCACAACAGGTGGAATGGGATGTGCTGCAACAACGTTTTACAAGACACTTGCATCTATGGTGGCTGAAAAAAGAGATGTTCCTTAATATGCAGTCACTCTGAACTGGATACAATGCCGACCTAGCTTCACACTCTATCAGGGGAGCGAGATCATCCCTACACCACCCAGCCACTGAGTGTCCAATTGACTTTCAGCTTGTGGAAGGCCACCTCAACTAACTCTCTAGTTGCTGTACCTTATTTTCTAACAAGAGTTTTCAGTATACAATGTGAAAAAAGAGTGTTAGCATTGGTGGCACTACTACCAGTACCGGTGGCACTAGCAATAGTGATACTAGCCTATCAAGCCAGCTTTCTACTCATGCTATGCCTTTCAATCCCAAGGGAGCAAACAGCCGTCACAAAAGAGCAAAATGAAAATCAACAAGTGAGCACCGGCCTCCAACAAAGAAGGGTACTTATGATCGGGGTAAAGTGTATGCAATTCCAAAGGGCAAAGTCTGAGAACATCTGTGAGAAAAGGGTCTGCTGAAAAGCTTGCTTGTATTCAAGAGTATGGAGGCAACCATCATTGAAATGCTTAGCCGAATGCAGAACCAAAGTGTGCCAACATCCCCATCTAGCCTTCGTGCAACACTTATCATGTGTGCCTGATCAGAATTTCTTTTCTGCTCTGAATTCGCAATTTATAAGATGAGAAGGGGGATGGAGAATTGCAGAGCTTTGGGTCAACATCAGCTCAGAGTGTGTGGTAGAGCTGAACGCACAGCTAATCCCTACTGCAGCAAGTGTTATCACGTTAATCGAAGAACCAATGTGTTGCTCATTAGAGGAAGAGCGTGTGTGCATTTTTTTGTGCCACTTTATACTGGATTTGAGCTTTAATGACATTGCCTGGTTCCATTGATTCACTACTGGTACTTCAGTGTGCGTTTCAATAGTGCTAGTTCAACTGCTAACGTGCAGTTGTCCTGCCAACAATTAACATTCCGAACATACAGGGAATTCAAAAAGGAGTTCTGAATCGGTGGCATACTGGCCAGTGAAGAGTTGTGGATTGTGGAGTGTGTATTGACGGAATCTATCTCTGATTTTTCAGTACCCACTTGTCATCTATCTTTGCTTTTTTCGAAGTTTTCTGTTATCATAGTTACTGTATTAATATACCATGATCTTCGTACTGCTGATTTGCAAATCTACCAGTATGTTTGGTTTGGAGTGTGTATTCTCCTACTTGCATCACTGATTATGTACGATTTAGTTACTAAGCCATCTTCCTGTGCTGGAGCCATCTTCTTGTGCTCCAGCTGCAATCTGACAGTCCATCGATGTCCTCAGAATAATGCACCCGTACGAATATGCATTTACCTACACAGCCCAAGCATGAATCATTGGTCCGGGGTGCAGTGTAATCCCTCACTAATCACTATATATGTACCTGTGTACATGTATTGCACAAAATTCGACACTAATAATGCAGTGAAATTTTAAAGCCCTGCAAAGCAACTACAACGTAGTTCATAAGTGTCTCACCTTTTATTGCAGAAACTGGAGTAGATTATAAACTCGAAACAATGCCCAATTGCACGGTAGTATTAACTGGCACGTATTAATAGTAGGCGTTACGGTACAATTAGAAATAGAATTGGCGTGGGAGCTGTGGACCAAGAATATGGTGTACCATCAATAGCTGTTAGCATTATTATTATTATTATAACATGTATTCACACCACATAAGGTGTACAACACAGAGAGACAGTGGCTTTCAGTGCGAAGAATTTGTTCCAGTGCGTCAGCCAGGTCCCCATTTACTCAGTGATATGCAAGTATTGGCACTTTTGTTATTTGAGCTTTACTTTGATGAGAAGGCCATGGATATGCCCATCACATCCACCTTGTCCTATGCAAAGAAAGCAAACGAAATCACAAGCTAGCTGTTCCAAGTGTACGCCTCTCAGCAAGGAGGAAGTGATTGCTTTCATTGGAGCGCTCATTCTTCTTGGAATACATGGATCAAGAGAAGGAGATGGGAAGTGATCCCTTGCGAAAGATATGCCAACGGTATCACCACGTCAAAGACAAAGTGCAGCATGCTGTACCAACCGATGTGGGAATTGAGTATTGATGAAAGAATGGTGAAGAGTAAGGCTCGTTGTCACCTTGTGCAGTATATGAAGAATAAACCCGTGAAATGGGGTTTCAAATACTGGGTAGTTGCTGATACTTCTGGCCATACTGTCAATTTTGATCTGTACACTGGGAAAGAAAGTGATTGTTCAGAATTTGGCTTAGGTTGTTGCTGTGAAATTGAGCCAACCCTATTCATTTCTGGGCTATAGGTTACTATTATGTCGACAACTTTTACTCGAGTCCTCGGCTCTTCGAGGATTTGCTTGGCTGGGGCATCACAGCTACTGGAACACTCCACACCAACCGAACTGGTGTGCCTGACAAGGCCAAGTAATTGAAGAGTGTACTGGAAAGGAGAAGTGTTCATCGGGGTTCCGGCTACTTCATGCAAGAAAGTGGCTCTGAAGTAGTATATATTTGCTGGTGTGACAAGCGCACCGTTACGGCCGTCTCAAGTTCTCAACTGCATTCCTTGGCTATTCTGATAGCACTGTTGTTCGGAAGACCAAAGAAAAGGATGGGTCGTTGAAAGTGCATTGCCCTGTCATCATCACCAAGTATAACCACTATATGGGTGGTGTTGACAAGAGAGATCAGCTACTGTCATATCACAATATCCTCAGAAAATTGTACGATAATAGAAGACGCCATTTTACAATTTGCTTGACGTTAGTATTGTAAATGCATTTGCACTCTACAACCTCATCATTGTTCAAGTTGGTTCCAAACCAGTTTCTGAGAACTATTTCTGAGAGCAACACGCAGCTGGGAGGCCACCTCGAAGTGATATGCTCAAAACTATGCCGGCATACTTTGCCAAGTCCTAATAAACACACACCTTAGACACTTGTGTACATGTATACACATACCGTACTCTCGCGAAAGTCCGCCCACTCCGCAAAGAGCGCCCACCCCCCACTTTTGGCTCAATTTTCTATATAGGGTCAAAGTTTACTCGAATGAGCGCCCACCCTCACGCTATAGCCTCGTGCCTCGTGTAACAGGCGATGGAGCGCATTAGTGAGATGTTCCAGCGTATCTGAGGTAAAAACCTCCTTGCAGCAAGTCTCTATTAGTCTGTGTATCCGTATCTATGGTGTCCATGTGTGTTGCCTGGCTTGACTGTGCTGACGACGGCCCCGCGGCCTCCACGCTGGACCTCAGCCAGCGCTTGGCGGCAGCGAAGACGACGTGGTGAGCGGTGATGTTGCTAGTGACTCCAGCGATGTAGATGTGCTGGGAGGGCTTTGACTCACGCGCGCTTACTGCTCGATCGCTGCTATTGCACTACTTGTGTACGTAAACAAAGGTGGGCACTCTTTCAAGGTTGAATGCGGAAACACTCGAAAGAGCGCCCACCCCCCTGTTTGGTGAGAAAGTAAGATGCAGCGCCCATGGGCGGACTTTTGCGAGAGTACGGTACTTAGAAGCACAGAGGAACACCTTCATTACCAAATATGTAGCATTTAGCTGACAGTACATATACACAGGATGATACTGTTCTGGTTGTGATTCCACACTACCCCTCACGTGATAAAACATACCAGGCCCTCTCCCGCTTCATCGTACTGCAAGCGATGGAAAGCTGAGAACAAGGCTAGTATTATTTATGTCCCCATGTACAACTGATATTTGACACAGCTGTGTGCTGAAATGAGATGTGATTGTTATCTTCTATTTGGAGCTGCTCACAGTTTCTATTCCCTTGCAGTCCCACTTGTCATATAGGTCTCTGGTCTAGTGAAGAAGAGTCCAGCATAGCGTTGCTTGCTGACTAGCAGGTAGGGATAGTACACCTGTGCATTTGTGTGTGTGTGTGTGTGTGTGTGTGTGTGTGTGTGTGTATGTGACATATATGTCTGTACCTCCATTATAGCCTCGTTCCCAGGCCTCTGCCAAGATTTTATCTCACATTGCTGTGAGGGCAGAGGTTGGGAACGCATTATGCATACTTATGCTCACATTAATTCGGCTACTATTATGCTCAAAACTACGCCAGCATACTTCGCCAAGGCCTAATATGCACAAAATTTAGACACCTACATACGTACATACTTACAAGCACATGGAGATATTTGGAAATGATGTCATACAGGGTTCCTTGGGGAGAAGATCCCCCAATTTTCCCAACTGAATTGGACATATTGCACCATACTTTCTCACACAGTGGAGCTGGGCAACCAAGACTTACCGGTAATAGCAAAGAATCAGTCTAATGCCTCAAAACCACACTCAGAAGGTTCACAATGGAAAAAAATCTTGGCTGGCATGTGCCCATACCTCCCTAGGTTACGCCTGTGGGACACACAACCACCACCACTTTCTCAATGTCCCCCCCCCCCCCCCCCCCAAGTCATAATCAGAACCTTGTCATAATACGTATAGTGGAATGCAGGACAATGGAGGGCGAGTCTGAGCGAAGTGCATGCATGTGCACGACATGCAAGGAGCAGTTGCATTAAAATCACATGACTGTTATCAGAATGTGACTGGGTAATGAGCATAGTAGGCCACAGAAATTATGACACTAAACATATACACTCGGGCACATCACAGCAACTGTGAGTCAGGAGCTGTCTTGCAAGTAGTTCACCGGCCAGCCACGGCAATAGGTCCACGACCTGTCTCCGTCTTTGTTGTCGCCACTGAGGAGGCAGAATGTTTGTGGTTCGCTTATTGATCTAGCCAATGAATAGGCAGGTCCACGAGAGGTCTCTGTCTTTGTTGTCGCCAACAGTACAGGTAAATGGTCCATTAAATATTATGCAAATGAAATCCGCTGATTTAAATTTATGGTAAGCGCAAGATTCAACCAAACATACACATGCACTGCGCAATGAAGTCACGCTAGTGTGGGGCTCGCTCAGGCTCGCCCCAATTATGTATACGTGATCAAACGCTGTCTTTGTTTAGTGATCAGACTCGAATAATAGCTGTATCTCCAGAAGGGTTATTAACGCCACCCCTGTTTTAGTAGCCGCGGCTAGTATTCGAGTAGCACGAGGAGGGAAATGACATGATTGTTTTGCTGTGAGCATGAACAAATTGTTGCTCATGTACCCTGAGAGCTGTCTAGCAAAGCAAAGTGTGAGGCATGGAGGGCAAGCAGCATACACTGGTTCTCGTGCGACCACCAAAGTAGGTTTAAGTACAATCTCTTCAGCTCTTTCTTTGTTGAACTTCACCATCCACAGCAAGACAGCTCACAAAACGCTGGTGCATTGGTGAATTCACGGTTAGTTGCCTGCAAAGTAGTGTTTATATAGCAGATTTCCTGTTGTATTATAATGGTAATGTCTGCCCGCCCGGGAAGTCCCGGATGAGAACCCAATTGCTGAGCGCATTAGCGCGAGGCACTGAATTGGGGATCAAGTACAACCTTGAGACTCAGATCAGCGAACGAGCATGCGGTACCTCCAAGGACTTGCAGAGCTGGAGCAGCTACATATGGAGTCAAACAGTCAGTGCTGTCGACATCGCAACTCCACTCGTGTAGCCAGAGGCTAGGGTACAAGCGAGTGGGGCCTTCAGGGCTTGCAAAGCTAGAGCAGCTACATGTGGAGTCGAACAGTGAGTGTAATCGACATGTTTATCTCAGTTCCAGCTCCACACTCTCAAATTCATACTAGCTACTTGTGCCTACGACCATACCACACTGAATACACCAGTTCTCGTCCGATCACTGAAGTTAAGCAGTGTTGGGCCTGTTTAGTACTTGGATGGGTGACCGCCTGGGAACCGCAGGTGTTGTAGGCTTTTTTCCCCTTCTTTTCAATCTCTCCAGGTCTTTTCTTTTCAGGTCTTCTTTTTTCTTTCTTTCCAGGTCTTTTTTTTCAGTCTCTCTGTTTCTTAATTTGACTATCACTAATCTTTTGCCATTCTATTTGGATTTGTTGGCTGCACAGCCAGGACTGCACTCTTTCAAACTAGAGGTGCTCAGCAGAGCACGTACCCCGTGCGCGACTTTTAACTGCCGATCATTCATGCATTTTAATACAGCATGCACGATGAGATAGCTACCGATTTAATACAGCAGAATAAGATACCGAAGTTGTGGCAGTAATGTTAGAAACAGGGTGTGGTCAAGTTGTATAAATTAGAACACAGCTAACCGTCGACATTCACGCAACTTTTTCAGCCTCTCGAGTGGATCTCTGGTCTGTGAGTTATGTAGTTATGTAGATGATAGTATTTTCTGAATTCTGACACTTCTATCCTGAAATAAGTCTTCAACAAACCGCTTGGACGGACAGACAGACTGACTGACTGACTGACTGACTGGTCTTTTTTTTTTCCTTTCTTTCCAGGTCTTTTTTTTCCCAGTCTCTCTGTTTCTTAATTTGACTATCACTAATCTTTTGCCATAAGCAAGATGCGCCTAATAACGAATACTTTAATAATGACATTCCTCGAATAGGAAGTGTGCTTCAATTCGAATTAGAGCTGTTTTTCCACTCCGTATGATCGAAAATGGCAGAGTTTCTGGAAGAAGACTGCAGCACTTAACAGCGAGTACCTGGGACGAGAGCTGAACCTGCGCCTAACAGCGAATATGCGCCTATAAGTGAAATGCGCCTAACAACGCGCGACTACGGTATATACACAGAAATGCAGGTCAATGTTCTTTGCAGGGATGTTGCATACTGTGTTAGTTATAAGTGGCCTTACAGGGCAAAATTCTGTTTGCCATACAAGAGCAAAGAGGTATCGCAGAGATGATCAGGAAAATATTGTGAAGGGAAAAGAGAGCTGCAATACCTTGGGCCACAACCAGGAGATCAGTGAGAAGCATAATGATGAAGATGGTGAGAGGGTCCATGTGCATCTTGTGGCACTATGCTGAAGTGGGGTGGAATTCGAAGGGGAGGAAGGAACAGAGTAAGGAGGGAGGGAGGGAGGGAGGGAGGGAGGGAGGGAGGGAGGGAGGGAGGGAGGACTTGCATAGCCTGCACAACTGGCAAGAACACTTCCCCCTTTAGTTAAGTGGCTATAGTTTCCATAGAATATGTTCCTACGACCAACACGCGTACACCAGTTCTTGCAATCTCTCCAGGTCTATATTATCAATTTCTCCCGGTCTTCCTTTTTGTTGGCTGCACAGCCATAAACTGCCAAGAACAGTTCACTCTTTCAGTTAATGTAAGTAGCTATAGTTTCAAAACAACTTGTACCATACATACATACTAGCCTCATTCCCAGGCCACCGCCCAGCGTTTTGTCGCTTGTGTGCAACCAAAATGGCGCGGGCCTGGTATGTACTGGTTCTCGTCCGACCTCCGAACTTAATAATGGTTTTAAGTACTACTAACTTTCCGCCATTTTAATTGCTGCACAGCCAGAACTGGCAAGAACACTTTCACCCTTTGAAGTTATAAGTGTCTATAGTTTCAACACAACTTATGCCTACGACCATACCACACTGAATACACCGGTTCTCGTCCGATCACCGAAGTTAAGCAGTGTTGGGCCTATTTAGTACTTGGATGGGTGACCGCCTGGGAACCGCAGGTGTTGTAGGCTTTTTTCAATCTCTCCAGGTCTTTTTTTTTCAGTCTCTCTATTTCTTTATTTTGACTAACTCTAGTTTATTAACCTTTCGCCAGCATTTTTGCAGGGATGTTGCAACTGGGAACAAGGCTAGTATTACTTATGTTAGCACGTACAACTGATATTTGACACAGTTGTGTGCTGTAATGAGATGTGCTTGTATTGGAGCTGCTCACAGTTTCTATTCCCTTGCAGTCCAACTTGTCATAGGTCTCTGGTCATATGAAGAAGAGTCCAGCATAGCATTGCTTGCTGACTAGCAGGTAGGGATAGTACACCTGTGCATGTGTGTGTGTGGGTTTACATGAATTGTGTGTGTGTACATATGTGTCAGTACCTTCATTACAGCCTCGTTCCCAGGCTCCCGCCCAGGTATTATCTCGCACTAAAAATCTGGGCAGAGGCCTGGGAACGAGGTACCTCCACTATGCATTCTTGTGCTCACATTCACGTGGCTACTCAAAACTATGCCAGCATACTCCAAGGCCTAATACACACGCATCTTAGACACCTACATACGTATATACTTATGGAGATTTTTGGTGATGAATTGGACATTGCACAATACTTTCTCACAGCGGATCATTTTCAGCTGGGCAACCAAGACTTATCAGCAAAAGAATCAGTCTGTGAAACCATAGCTACTGCCTCAAAACCATACTCAGAAAGTTCAGATGGGAAAATTTCTGGGCTGGCATGTTGCCCATACCTCCCTAGAAGAATGTGAGTTACGCCTGAGGGACACCCAACCACCACCAGTTTCTCAATGTCCCCCCCCCCCCCCCCCCCCAAGTCATAATCATAACCTTGTCATAATATTATCTATAATGATCAAACGCTGCCTTTGTTTAGTGTAATAATAGCTGTATCTCCAGAAGGCCGGGTTTACAAACTAAACGCCACTAGTTTTGCTGTGAGCATGAACAGATTGTTGGTCATGTACCCTGAGAGCTGTCTAGCAAAGTTTTGGCATTCCTAAGACATGGAGGGCGAGCGACGTATTGAAGTCACTGGAAGAAGAAAGCGAGGAAATGGATTGGAAGTTCCGTGCCATGTACGTACCACTTTGTTGCAAAGAAAAAGCTTACAAAGAAACTTGAAGTTTTGCTTCAGTCCTGTCATACTGGTAACTGGCTTTTCTCAAACCATCATTACTTTTACGAAGGACTTTGCCAGTTCATGCTTGATTACTGGCTGCCCTCCGAATAGTAGCTGCAGTAAATTGCGTGATGAGATAAATAGTAGCCGTGGCATTTGATCGCAAAAATGCAGTACCCAGTGTTAGCAGCATCCATTCGCCGAAAAATGGTGAGGTGCAAATTAATGTGTTTTCATCACACATACTAGTAAGTCTTACGTATGAAGACCTGTTTCAGTTTCATGCACTCACACTAACATTATTCAGACATCTTAGTGAACCACACATTGTGGTTACCATGCAGTAGCCCTCATCACTAGTACATAAAGTTACATATATACTACAGAAATGCAAGTCAATGTTTTTGCAGGGACGTTGCATACTGTGTTAGTTATAGTGAGCTTACACTTGTGGCACTACTATGCTGAAGTGGGGTGGAATTAGAAGGGGAGGAAGGACAGAGTAAGGAGGGAGGGGGAGGGAAGGAGGGAGGGAGGGACAGAGGGATGGATGGAAGGAGGGAGGGAGGGAGGGAGGGAGGGAGGGAGGGAGGGAGGGAGGGAGGGAGGGAGGGAGGGAGGGAGGGAGGGAGGGAGGGAGGGAGGGAGGAAGGGGGAGGGAGGGAGGGGGAGGGAAGGAGGGAGAGAGAGGGAGGGACTTGCATTGCCAGAACTGGCAAGAACACTTCACCCCTTTAGTTAAGTGGCTATAGTTTCCATACAATGTGTTCCTACAACCATACCACACTGAATACACCGGTTCTTGTCAGATCACCGCTGTTTAGTACTGGGATGGGTGACCTCTTGGGAACCGCAGGTTGTAGGCTTTTTTCATTTCAGGTCTTAATTTCTCCCAGTCTTTCTTACTGTTGGTTGCACAGCCAGAAACTGGCAAGAACGCTTCACTCTTTCAGTTAATGTAAGTGGCTATACCATATAGCGGGAAAATTTAGCGGGCATTAAATTTGGTGATTTCAGCCAATACGCCGTATCTTTAAATTTAATTTTGGCGATTTGACCCTTGACCAAAATGACGTAACTGCTATGACGTAACCATACCATACATATTAGCCTCATTCCCAGGCCCCCCCCGCCCAGCTTTTCGTCGCTTACGTGCAACCAAAAATGGCGCGGGTCTGGGTACATACATACGTACTCATCCAACCACCAAAGTTTTTAACCTTCTGCCGTTTTATTTGCTGCACAGCCAGAACAGGCAAGAATACTTTCACCCTTTGAAGTTAAGTGACTATAGTTTCAATACAACTTGCGTCTACGACCATACCACACTGAATACACCAGTTCTCGTCCGATCACTGAAGTTAAGCAGTGTTGGGCCTGTTTAGTACTTGGATGGGTGACCGCCTGGGAACAGCAGGTGTTGTAGGCTTTTTTGTTCTTTCAATCTCCCCAGGTCTTCTTTTTTTTTCAGTCTCCCTATTGCTTACCTTGACTACGTAACTCTAGTCTATTGGTTTTAGTACTAGCTTTTTGCCATTCTATTTGCTGCAGAGCCGGAACTGACAACAACACTTTCAAGTTAAGTGGCTATAGTTTCAGTGCAACTTGTGCCTACAACCAAACCACACAGAATACTAGCCTCGTTCCCAGGCCCTGCGCCCCGCTTTCAGTTGCATGAAAGAACACAAAGGGCCTGGTATGTTTCCTCACATGCATGACGTCGAGGGCAGAAAGGTGGTAGAAAGGACTTGATTGAACGTGGGCGAACTGGGGCTCAGAACAGCAAGAAGAGCTAAGGTATGAGGTAACGTACCACACGTATCTAGTTAGTGGGGGGCGACTGTCATAAAAACTAAGCATTGAACGTGTAGTTGATTGAACAATACGCAAACTTTGCTTTTTCGTTCTGAAAATTTTGGTCATTTGTAGATTACGCATTGCTCATGTGAGGAAACATACCAGGCTCTCCCCACTTCCTGTACTGCATGCAAGCGACGAAGAAAAGCTGGGCAGTGCCTGGGAACGAGGCCACTGTAAGGGTGAAACATACCAGGCCCTTCGCGTTCTTTCGTGCAACCGAAAGTGGCATGCAGGCCTGGGAACGAAGCTACCATTTCAGGTTAAGGGGCTATAGTTTCAATACAATTTGTGTCTACGACCATACCACACTGAATACACCAGTTCTCGTCCGATCACTGAAGTTAAGCAGTGTTGGGCCTGTTTATTACAGGGCTTTTCCAAACCCTTGCAACAGCCACAGCTGGTTGCTTTAAGGTTACGGGTTACAGTTCGCTATTGCACATGCACGGTGCGCGCTTTGCGGTTTACAGTCAACAGTGAAATGTAGTGCGCGACTTTGGCGTCAGTTTTTTATTGCTGAACTTACATCTAACCGTATATTAGACTGGATTTCAATTCTACGAAGAAAGGGGCAGGGCGGCTCGAACGTTTTACCAAGATAAACATCCTGTTCGTGAGATACTGTGCGTTCTACTTGCCTGATCAGGCGAAAAGCGAATGGCTTTGTTGTATGAACGACCATCACTCGTTTTTCCAACAGCAGCGAAGCGAACTTGCTCCGAGCCGCCCTCCAGTCAGTTGAAAACTTCCCATGGATGCTGCCAAGCTGGCCTGTTAGCCCTTTCCGATTGCAAAATCTGACGCCAAAAATCGCCAACTCGACCTTGAACTTAGATGCCACTGCCTATGTTGGCATGTTGTACTCAGGCGCTAAGATCATACCAGCTGGAAGGTACTCATATTGCTGTTATACGTCGTTTTTGTTGCGTGTCTCTAGCTAGTTCCTGCACGGAGGGACAAAGGTAACTTGTACGTTATGTATATTATGAGCACACGGTATCCCATAACCTTAAGTGGACAATTAATTTTGTGGTTGAAACTCGGTTGTGTAAAAAGGCCAAAGTTCAGTGCTTAAGTACAGTTGTATAGCCCTGCCTGCGCTCCATATATGGAATGGTCTACGCAATTCACTTTATGAATTTTAGTGTAGTGTTGCAAGGATTACGAAAAACCCTGTACTTGGATGAGTGACCACTGGGGGAACCACAGGTGTTGTACTTTTGCGCGTCTGACTAACATTGTGGTCACCATTCCTGCAATCACCATTAGGGCCCAGGGGCTGAGCAATTGTGGATTTTCCAACATCACGATTATTGTATCCATATAATCATGATTATCGATTATATCATGATTATGCCAAAAATTTCAGTTTGAAGGAGACCTGCATAGCTACACCATTCAGACTTTCAAAGTCACAAGGCGATGGTGAGAAGCCACTGACAGTTGACAGAACCCACTTGGATAGAAGCCTTGGCCAAGCAGTGCTTGTGTCATGATTATTGTATTCACAGTCCCGCTAAGCATACTAATCAAAACACATAAGCACTTTTGCTGGTCTGACTAACATCATGGTCACATTCCTGCAATTGATCACCACTTAGTAATCACGATTAATCGCATAATCGAAATAATCGCTCAGCCCTAACGATAATACTGCACTGAATACACCACTGAATACACTGGTTCTCGTCCGATCACCGAAGCTAATGGATGGGTGACCACCAAGGAACCCCAGGTGTAGTAGGCTTTATTTTTCCATTCTTTTACCAGGTTCTTCCAGTCCCTCTATGTCTTCATTTTTCATGTCAAAGTTCACACACACATGCCCATGCAGCAATCCTCTACACGTTTGTTGGCTGCACAGCCAGAACTGGCAAGAACACTTCACCCTTTCTTTAGGGGGCCATAGCGTGTATATGCATTGTGAGACTTTGAGCTTCATGATGTCACATCTGGCAATGTCCTTGGGACTTAGGTTCTGCATGAGCAGATTGGGTGGGACAGGGGAGGTGGGTAGCCTCGTTCCCAGGCTCCCTCCTGTGCGCACGGTGAAGAAAAATACGGAGGGGGAAAGCCTGGTACGCTTTCGCACATGATGCCACGGCACTGACGCGTGTCGAGGTCACGAAACATCAGCAGTGTAAAGTGTTCAGGTCACTCACGTGCAGCAGCTGCTGTTGTAGTTTTGAAGCATGGAACTGAGAGTTACAAGTCTTAGCCTGTAGAAGCGTAAACAAACACCATGCTGTGCAGTAAATGGCACTCATCAATCCTCGGGGACAGATTATCGTCACTGGAACGAGTAAGTTGCATTTTGTAGCTTATACTGAACTGTACCGCTATCCACGGGTGTCTGTATTGCCAGGTAACGCAGTCATCGCCATCGGTAAATCTTCCCTATGTCAATCTATCACTGCCACAGAAGTCGGCACACTCCAGTTGTGACGTAACAGATAAGTTAATGTTAATTATAGCAGTGACGTCGACGTGCCACGTATCACGTGTGAAAGCGTACCAGGCTATCTGCCCCTGTATTTTTCGTCGGCGCGCACAGGGGAAGGAGCCTGGGAATGAGGCTAGGAGGTGGGTGGGTTCACCCAAAGGATGCAAACAGTATGGCTCTGGAATAGAAAGTTACTGCAGGAGGGCCATTTCCGTCAATGGGCTTAGAAACAAGCTGCCTTGTCTTGTAGGGCCTCCATTTCAAGTGTTCATGGTCAGTTTTTCAGCTACGGCAGGTTGGCATTTCTTGGGAGACTTGATTGCAAGTTTGTTAATTGGTGGGTGTGGTTAAAGTCACGTATCTTGGCTGAAATTACCAGTGGGAGCAGTTTCAAGCCCAGCAACAACACCAGGGAACAGAAATTAGGGTATGTTTTAGTGCTCTAGAGACTGAAAAACACCTTGAGATAAAACGTGGGTTCTAAAGATAATTTACTCATTGTACTCCTAGTGTAAATATGCATTACAAGGAGCAATGACTCTAGTTAATCTATGTGGAACAGCCTATAGATAGCCAATCCCCGCGTGTGATACTGGAAGCGATCCGCGCTGGGGTTGGTTTGGGTCTGGGATCAAGACTAGTCCTCTCTTTGCAGCACTACAAGTACTTTGCATTTGTGTTACCAATCTGTATTCCACACTTCATTATGCCAAGGCTGCACCCACTGCACTCTGCTTGTACCACACCTGACACCGCCTCTACAAAAACAACAGCCCTCCCACAACATCCCAGTTCAGTACGCTCCAGTGATGAGCTGGAGAGCTCACAGTTCAACCAACCTTTGATCTTTAGCCATTGTCAGCTGATTAATTGGTAGCTGCAGAGGTGCACAGCTCCAGCTCAGGGCTGGGGTCATTTACGTCCGAAATTTAGTGCAGACATACCCTGATTTCCAAGCTCCCCTGCCCCCTGTGCAGCAAGAAACTTTTCGTCGCTGCACAGGGTGGACCTATATCAGAATCCTTCTAAAGTCAAAGTGTATATCATACCTTTGCTTCCAGGTTGGGATCTTTGAACATCATAGTCAGCTGATCGGTGTACAGCTGGGGGGGGGGGGGGGGGGGGGGGGAGGGGGGATTAAATTACCTCTTACTCGAGCATTAGTGGGAGGAGGGGGGGGGGGGGGGGGGGGGGGATATCACACTGCTTGCTGGTAATATTGATATCCAGTTCAGAATGGGAGGTTTACTGCACTGCTTTACACACTGGTACATTTACTACAGTAACAATACCATAGGCAAGCTGTTGCATGACGACATCATGTTATTGTGGCGGTGGATGCCATCATGCGCTCTTTGGACAGCTTCATGCACCTCTGGTCGCTAGATTCTGATCCCGCCACACCGAACTAGTGATGGAAAATGCATTGTTGGTGGTAAAGAGTTAGTTACGGGCTCGTTGTGTGGTGGGCGTGGCCAGCCAATTTGTTGAAGCCCACACAGAAATTAGGCTAGTGAAATCAAACTTACTTGACACAAAGCAGGGAGGGTATAGTCAACATGCAGACTAAACATCATTATATCAGTGTTTCTTATAGAAAATCGTTCGGGGGGGGGGGGGGGGGGGGGGGGGGGGGGGGAGGGGGCAGAATCGTAGCGCGGCGAGGTAAGGGGGGGAGGCATGAATAGCTTTGCATACATAACACTTCTTGGGTATCATTTAAGGGGGGCAGTAAAGATTCAAGGGGGACGAATGCCCCCCCCCCCCCTAAAAGAAACCCTGATTATAGTGGCTCACACTGGAGACGCTTGTACAACTGGCTAAATCAATTCCAGCAAACTATTCACCAAAAGATATCCAGTCTGAAGACTGCCAGCAACCCGATTCTATTGTTTGGAGACATGCCATCAGATGTGACGGAAGTGTTTTATGGCCAGGCTAAACAGTCCTCAAAGAAAGAACGACCCTTGAGTGCGAATAACGACTCCCCTCTTTGGAATACAGCCACGTATAACTTCGGAATGGTCCCAAAAAGGCTTTGTCCAGCCCTTTCTACACTGTTTGCGCCTATTTCGATACAGTTTTCTATTCTAAGTCCAAGTCGGATAACACAATTTTCTTTTTGGGGACATAAAAGCTATACACTCATAAGATTTTAGAAATACGTACCATTCCCTACTTGTAATGCCATCATATGCACTAGTGAGACTACATGTGTTGCTTTAGGTTAGCCTGGTGCTGCACAACCTGCTTGTTGGCACAGTGGGTGGAGTCCACAAAAGTGCAATTGAATTCATAAACCTTTGGTATGCACGATCAACCAAGTAGCTCTCCAGGTTTGCACACTAAACCATTGCTGTCACTCTACTTTGAAGATTTCCTTGCTTTATCACTACAGCCATGCACTCCTTCGTTTATTACCCTGCGTGCGCATGCACAAAGCAGGGCTTAGGCAATCGGGTTTGTCTGTCTGTTGTCTGTTGTCTGCCCAGTGAGTGAAATGCAGTACCAGTATGGACATTAGACTGAGAGATAGGCACACAGGGTAAGTGCTCTATGAACTCTAGTTTATTTTTTAACTGCTCTCTCTGCTATGTACATATACGTAAGTGGGAATTAGACTACAGAGCTACCTCTTTGTC
Organism: Axinella damicornis; assembly: GCA_963931865.1. Lineage (NCBI taxonomy): Eukaryota > Metazoa > Porifera > Demospongiae > Axinellida > Axinellidae > Axinella > Axinella damicornis. The sequence goes on along the minus strand of OZ007506.1, from coordinate 8,861,431 downwards.
TTGCTGTCTGCAATGGCTTCCTTGAGGCAAGAGGGAAACATCTTCTTCCGGTTATAGGTCGTGCTTAGCCATTCCTCTGTTAAGAGAGGTACTTGCATGCTCTGCAGAGAGGGGGGGGGGGGGGGGGGGGGGGGGGGGGGAGACTGAGGTAAGGATTGAGGAGGGGAGAGGGAAGGGGAGATGAAGGGGGAGGCCGAGAAGAAAATAATGAGAGGGAGGAGAGGTAGGAGAGGGGGAGGAGTCAGAGAGGGAGGGAGGGAGGGGTGAAATGAAAGGAACAGGTATACATATCAATTGCTATGACAACACTACATTCAACTACACAACCACAACCTACAGGCTATCAACATTAGCTCTGCAAAAGATAAACATCATGAAAAGAATCACCAGTAAAAGCCTCTTAGTGGGTTTCCTGCAGGTTTGGAATTCATGTAAGAGTGCAGAAGCCAAGTCCATGCATGCTTAACCAACCATGCACAGGTACCACCCACTTCAGTTTAAGCCACTTCACTCCGGTATAGGACACACGCACACTCATACATGCACATACAAATGTGTGTGTGTGTAGATTTAGACATCAAAATTTGCTAATGATTGGGTGTGTGAATCTGCACACACACCCACTCATTAGCAAATTTTGATGTCTAAATCTACACACACACATTTTGTATGTGCATGTATGAGTGTGCGTGTGTCCTATACCGGAGTGAAGTGGCTGAAAGGCTCAAGTTGCAAGTGTCAGATCCAGGCAGAAGTTGACAGGCGGGTGCCCTTAAGTACCCATAGGCTAAAACTGACAAATGGCTACTCCTGGTGGCATCTTTCAACTTAAGTAGCAGCAAACAGGGGTTGTTGTGTAGAGTGGCGGATGCTAACCAATGATCGATGCACGAGCGAAAATGAAAAACATGGGCACTCTATAATGAAGAAACACTTAAAAGGGAGCCCATCCCCTCCCGTTTGGTGAACATGTAAGGAGTATACTACGTACCACCCATGGGCACTCTTTTGTGAGACTACAGTGCACACACTTGCACGCACATGTACCCATGTACCCACTGTATGTATTTGCACATAAGATAGCACAACTCACAGCATATCCAAGGGTGTTCTAAGTGTCAGCAGCTCCAAAATGCCTCTCTTCATAGTTACCAGCAAATAATTCCAGTTTGGTTTCCTTCCCCTGCACGCTTGTTCCTTGTCAATATCTGCACTCTCTATGTGGAGGGAGGTGGGGGGGGGGGGGGGGGGGGGGGGGGGGGGGGGGGGGGAGAGCACTTGGTTAAGGTCACTGTGAGGTGGTTCATGATACATTTCCTCCTCTCAACAGAAAAATGAGCCGTCTCATTGTCAGACTACGCAGATTTCACTGCCGACTTGCAATTGAGAGTGGTACTTCCAATTTTAGCTTTCTTGCCCAGTTGTTCTTGCATGAAAGCTAGCGGCACCATTGCATCCACAGTGAATTTGCTGTGAGGGGACACTAACCACAGAGGGGGTAGTGACCACCTAGAAGACAGAGACCACCCAAGGGGACCGACACCACTGAGGGGACCAAGTCCACCAAGGGAACGTTGACCACCGAGGGGACGTTGACCGCCAAGGGGAATGAGACCACCGAGGGGATGGTAACCACAGAGGGGGTAGTGACCACCGAGGGGAGAGAGAACACCCAAGGGACTGAGACCACCGAGGGGAGTGAGACCACCGAGGGGAGCGAGACCGCCGAGGGGACCGAGACCACCGACGGGACCGCAACCATTGAGGGACAGTGACCACAGAGGGACCGAGGGGACCGAGACCAACGAGGGGACAGGGACCACCGAGGAGACTGAGACCACCGAGGGGACAGGGACCAACGAGGAGACCGAGACCACCAAGGGGAATGGTGACCACCGAGGGGACAGGGACCACCGAGGAGACCTAGACCACCGAGGGGGCAGGGACCACCGAGGAGACCGAGACCACCAAGGGGACAGGGACCAACGAGGAGACCGAGACCACCAAGGGGACAGGGACCACCGAGGAGACTGAGACCACCGAGGGGACAGGGACCACCGAGGGGAATGGTGACCACCGAGGGGACAGGGACCACCGAGGAGACCTAGACCACCGAGGGGGCAGGGACCACCGAGGAGACCGAGACCACCAAGGGGAATGGTGACCACCGAGGGGACAGGGACCACCAAGGGGAATGGTGACCACCGAGGGGACAGGGACCACCGAGGAGACCGAGACCACCGAGGGGACAGGGACCACCGAGGAGACCGAGACCACCAAGGGGAATGGTGACCACCGAGGGGACGGTGACTACCGAGGGAATGGTGACCACTGAGGGGGAACTCAGACCAGAATCGTGGAATTTGAACTGGGCCCATGCAGTGACATCCTGCAGAGTGCAGAGTACACGATACATCAGTTGGGATGAACTAACTTGTTCTGCTTGGTTCACTAGAAAATACCTATCAGAGAAATACTACATTTAGAGTACTGAGACGGGGTGTGCGGTGGTGAGTGAGAGTCTCTAGTGATCAATCCTGGGTTGGAATCCCACTAAAGCCCCGCTGAAGGGTGGTACACCTCAAAAAAGAGAAACTTGCCCATTGCCCATCAGTTTCAGCAATGCCATTTATGGTAACTGATGCGTGTTCAGTGATGATGTCATCACCATCCCCCATTAATGGGCCCCATGCAGGACCTGTATGAAAACCTCTTACATTGGAGCTACAGCATTACTGGGTTATCAAATCAAAATGATGAACTTGAACTACTATTAGGGATAACGATTACTATAGAATTGCTATTAGTTTACAGGTGGAACTCCTGGTAGCTGGTGCGGTAGGAAAACCTCACCTTCCAGAATCATGCCTCGGGTCTCACTCTCACCTAGTGGATACTTGAGCAGGTTCTGATTGCATCCGCTAACTCACAGCTAGCTTTGTTTGTTTCAAGGTAGCCTTTGCGCAGCTAACTTACAGTTCGTTCGAATAAACATACACATCACTTGACGTCTACGCTACGAATAGTTGATCGAGTAGAAGCAAACAATGGCAGCTGACAGGAACGCAAAAGCACTCACAACTTTGGGCGTTTCAGTACGTAAGCATCAGAGCAAGACGGTGTGATCAGAATCATCACGGGCATTTCCTGCCTGTTATACTGTCAACAACAACCAAAGCGAGCACTCGAGCAATGGTGGCACTGGGAGGATAAAATCACTAGTATGGTGTGCATCCTTAAAAATGACATGCGTTTGCGAACTGCTTCTGTCATGGTGCTGGATTTACATGACAAACACAGACCTAAATGCAGCAATGGAAGGCCTAAACAAATCTCTGGTAGATCCATAAGCGAAGGTGCTCCTTCCTTTGGAAACTTAAGTACGTACAAAGACAGCGCTCTCCGCATCTTCGGAAGAAACCTTCCAGTTTGTGGCGAAGCTGCGCTGCAAATGCACGTCGGAAAAGCGTTCTGAATCTTGGCATAAATTTCAAAGACACGTACTAGCAAGGTGAGTTTCTGCACAATAACTACAGGTGTTCATAGAACAACATACCCCGCGCAGAACGTCTAAAGGATACAGTGCAGCTACAATCGACGTGACATCTCTGCCACCCCGTATACTGTGTTCACTCCAAGGTGACCGCTTACAGTATATACAATAACTTTCAGATTGCAAGCTAAAGAGAGGTGGGGCCAAATGTTACGTCTGTGAAGTATATAAATGGTTGGATAAGACTGTTTCCTAGCGGTCATCTTGAAGCATGAAGTTTCCAAATGCACCCCTGTTCTTCATAGGACTCTGAGATCACGAAGAGGTGGGGCCAATGTTATGAATAGTTATGTACACATAGAGCAGTTTTTGGTATTTGCCATTAATTGTTTGACTCCCTTTCGAAGGTTTTTGAGGGTCTGTGTCGCGAGATTTCACACCCGACTGACAGACGACAGATGACAGACGGACAAAACCAATTGCTTAACCCCGTTTCGCGCATGCGCACGGGGTAATTATACATTCAGAACCACAATAATGACAGAGGCCTTTCCCACATCAAACCAAACAACTATTAGCCGGACCATCCCTACAAAGGGTTTATATATACCGTGAATACACCAAGCAATATTCACATCTTTCTACTTACTTTCATGCAAAGGTGCTTGGGGTATTAATTGTTGTAGGTCTCACAGGCTGTGCATCAGGGTAAAGCAATATCTACGTATCTGTGTGTCGACCTGATGGCAAAAAATGCTTCAAGCAGGTTAGATGTTTAGAGCCTTTATAGCCAATGCATGGTGTGGTGACTAGCATCTTCCCATCAAAGCACTTCATCAGCAAGATTGCTGACCGCCTGCTGACCACATTGTCTTCCTAACGACTGAGGATGGGACTCAATACTTGCATTCCTATATGGGCTCACATACATTGCTATGGCCAAGAGAACACTCACTCCGCGCACTCACTGTTTGCTGCAACTGTTACATTCAATGCACTGCAGACTCTGTGGTTTATGAATATTGAATAGCATTTGGCCTACCATGAATCGAGGTGCGGCTTCGTTTGAGTCTCGTTTGTGAGGTACTATACATTGTGTTAGTATTTCACCTAAACAGCTCATTTTTGTGTACACAGACAGACGGACAGGCGGACAGACATACTGACATAGTGACAGACAAAGCAATCACTCTACCCCTTGCTGCACATGCGCACATGGGGTAATAATGTGATTATGAGTACACTGGGAACAAGTCCATTCACTCACCACTGCTGCTGAATCACAGACTGTCGTGGGGACGTCAGAAGATTAAAGAATGCCTCCAACACACTATATTCATTGAGGTATCTGTTTGTGGGCCTCTCCACCACTGTTTCCACATTGCATACTCCATTGAGAGCATCCAGAGTGGCATCCAGAGTAGCACGGGTGATGTGCATGTTACTGTAGTAAGGAAAATGAAACAACACACCATGGTTGCTAATGCAATTCTCCCTCCATCATGTCTCGATTCCTCCCTCCAGCTCCCTCCCTCACCCACCCCCTTCAACCTCACCCACCCACCCCTCCATCCCTTCCCTTCCTTCCCTCCCTCCCTCCCTCCCTCCCTCATTCCCTCCCTCCCTCCCTCCCTCCCCTCCCTCCCCTCCCTCCCTCCCTCCCCTCCCTCCTTCCCTCCCCTCCTTCCCTCCCTCCCTCCCTCCCTCCCTCCCTCCCTCCCCTCCCTCCCTCTCTCAAAGTAGAAACAGGATATGACTTGGCCATATGCACACTGGTATTCAAGCTGGCTCTGTCCAATGTGGCCTCATTGGACTCTCCACAAGGGACAGATATTTTGTCAAATTGTATTACCTTATAGAAGCTGAAGGAGTTCCACGGTACGTGAGGGAGAGGGGGGACGGTGAGAGGGAGGGAGCAACATGTCTGCAGGGGACAAACAGTGCATACGCATATCGTACAGCGTTAACTGCACAGATGGAGGGTGTGTGGGATCTCATATCATAATACGTATATCGTATATCGTACAGTATTAACTGCACAGATGGAGGGTGTGTGGGATCTCATATCATAATGAATATCGTAGAGGGTTAACCGCACAGATGGATCTCATATCATAATACAGTGTTGGAATGTCATAATCATACAGTGTTAATGGATGACAAAACTGTGCAGAGGAAGTGGTAATTTGGCAGAGGAGAGTATCACACAGTGTTAATTTATGCATGTAATATGGCTGTGCTAATTAGTCTACCATACAGTGTTAATTGTACAGAGGAGCAGTCTATGCACTCAACTTGCTTCTGCAGTGGTGTGGGAACCACAGGGCTGGTGCACCAGTGAATGTTTCCTTAGTCAAAAATAATGACAGACTCCTGCACCACGTGCAGACTGAACAAGACCGACAGCAACATAATGGTGAGATAAAGGGAAAGGTGAAGAACTGATGGCACAGAGATGGATCAATGCATTTGTTTGTGGTAAGTTTCTTGCTTCAGGGTTTTTCTTGCTTCGCGGTGAGCAATCTTGTTGAAAAACCCTAATGTTTGTGAAATCAAGAATCACGCCACAACATCTAGTATTACCATACGTCATGATTTTAAATCAATTAACGGCTCTGGAGGTCACATTTACCCTATGGAAATGTACCATAATTATTATTCCAGTTCTCTCCGCTTTTGAGCTCCAAAAGCTCACATGCGTGCCCATGCAGCCATCCTGCACAGACTAACACCTACTCATCAATGAGCTTTCTACAGTCATGGTTCTCAGCCGACCACCACCCATCTAGGCTGGGAAAAAAGCTTCACTGCCAGGAAGCCCTACAAGGTGAGAGGACTTTCTCAGTTGCTGCATCAAAGGTCGTGCACTAAGTTAACAGCTGTAGCCAGCAACAGATGGCATGAGACTATCCATCTGCAATGTACTTTGGAGATTGGTTCTGCATGAGCAGAAAGGGTGGGACAGAGGGAGGTGGGTGGGTGCACCCAAAGGCCAATTCTCTCCCCTTTGCATGAATGGAGGCATGCAACCTTAGTTAGTAAAGTAATTTATAATGCTGCTAGGACATCCAGCTACATTAGGTACATGTTGTCATTCTCAGGTCAGAATTTGGTTCCGGGAACACGCAGTGAAAGATTTGGGAACAGGACTACTATGTACAGTGATTAGCAAACTGCAGCAGTTGTAAAGTGTTAATCAGAGATTAGAAACATCATAACACTTTGGTCCTCCACTGACCTCCAGCAGATCAAATGAAGTGCAATCAGCACCCACACCACGTAAGTATTCTCCCACCACAACTAATCTACACTTCATCACCCATACAGGGAACACTTAAGTCCCTCCCCCACTAACTGCGCTAGGACAACCAGCTGACCACCTGCTGACCAGCTGTGGCCCAAAGAGTCCAGCTAACAGAATAGGGTGGATGGCTCAAGTAGGTGCCAAAGCGAGTCTGAGGTTAAGCCCCATTCAGCGGTACACGCAAAAAAAACCTCAGCAGGAGTAAAAAAGAGAATCCTAGATGGGAAAAAGTAGTGCTGGCATACACAGAACAGACTTGCATGTACTAGATTCCTGGATCACACTCTGAGATCTACATCCATGGATAGAAACCTTTGACGTTGCAATCTATTCTGCATTGCAACCTGACTGCTGAACCCTTTAAGGGCCCATAGCGCCAAATGTCATCATAATACTTTCAACTTCATCATGTGACTTCTGGCAATGTCCTTGGGAGATAGGTTCTGCGACAGCAGAAAGGGCGGGACGGGGAGGTGGGTGGGTGCACCCAGAAGGTGCAAACAGCATGGCCATTTCTAGGCTCCGCGGTAGGAAGGTCTTAGTCGGCACTGGGAGGGACATTTCCATCGTTTTTGGCATAAATGGGGTTAGAAAGTAGCTGTCTGGCTTTGTAGGGCCTCCATTCCCAGCATACATGGCCCGTTTTTCAGCTACGGCAGGTTGCCATTTCTCGGGAGACTTGATTGCAAGTTCGTTAATTGGTGGGAGTGGTTAAGTCACGAATACACTTAGTATAGCTGAAATTACCTGTGTGAGCAGTTTCGAGCCCAGCAACGCCAGGGAACAGAAATTAGGGTATGTTTAAGTGTTCTATAGACTGAAAATGACCTAGAGAAAGAAATTGGGCCCTAAAGTGGTATTTCTGCCTGCTGACTGCACCTTTTGTCCATCGACTGAGGTCACATCTGTGACTATAATATCATAGAGTCTATGGGAGTGACTCCTTGGCATTCCAGAAACCAGAGAGAATGGTTATTCTACGTTGCCAAGCAACCAAAGATAAGGAAGAAACTTGATGATAGTGCCAAGCCCAGATGTGGGGCAGTTAACTGCTTGGGTATACATAACTACGTACTTACTACTTCCAGGCCTGCACTATCGTGAATACAGTGGGATATTCAACAAGTCTACACCTACGTATACTACTTGAACCACAAATTTGTAAGGAACTATGTATGTGCAAATAAGGGCGTCTTTATTCACTGGACTGGAGTGGAGTGGACTTGACTGGACTGGACTGCACTGGAGTGGGCTGGACTCACCCAAAAATCTGTAGGACAGAAGCTAAGCATACTTATTCAGTCACTAAAGTTGCTTGCATAGTCTGCTTTCGTGTCTTTTCTTCGAGTCGGTAGAGGTCAAAGGTCATGTGCATATTTAATAAGCTTCAATGAAAAGATAAGAAGAGCATTTGTTTACTGCAGAAATCGAACTCCAGCCTTTTGCTGAAGCATAGAAAACATAAATAAATATCCCTCTATCATCCACGACTAGACTGCAACTCATTGCTGAAGCTCATTAAATATGCACGTGACCTTTGACCTCTACCGACTCCAGCAAAGACGCGAAAGCAGGCTGTGCAAGCAACTTTAGTGACTGAATAAGTATGCTTAGCTTCTGTCCTACACTGAAAAAGGCATTTTACAGATTTTTGGGTGAGTCCAGTCCACTCCAGTCCAGTCCACTCCAGTCCAGTCCAGTCCAGTGAATAAAGGACGCCCTGCAAATAAATAGTTCCTAGCCAAATTTTGTGGTTAGGAACTAACAAGTATGCATCCCAAAATGACTTTGCTGAGGGTGGTCAGACACAACAGTGAACTCATATGTTTTAGGTTCTTGAAGTTAGATGTTGATCACGCACTGAATAAGCTTCACTATAATCAAGGTTGGCTATTTCCATAGTAAACACAATGGAGGCAGCTACACACTTGATTGATGGTGGTAATTGAGGCCATTCAAGTTGCTATGGTAATATATAGGTGCACGGGTCTGCATGGCTTCCTGACCTTACAATACCACCTATATAGCCCGGTTCCCAGTCTAGCATCAAACCCAGGCCTACACATGGAACATAGAAAATGGCCTGGTGACACTTGGAAGATTTTCCCATATGTGATCAGTCAGCATAATTGATTACACTCCTCATTGGATGCTTTTAAACTCACGCAGCAGGTAGCTGTTGGTGGTGGCACAATGGAAAGTCCTTGCCAATTGCAAGGGGTGACCAGAGGTGAGTCTTGGGAGGTTAGAACAGTGGTTCTAGCATTTGTGTGCAGCTACAAGTGATATGCTGAAAGGAAAGGACGAATGCATGTGACATATCTGATGCCGTCACATACACTTCTGCACTCCTTCCCATGCATGACTGTACAAATGGCCACACTAATTAACTACGCAGTAATTGGTACTGTGGTAATCACCAAGGTTAGTTTCAGAACAGTAACACTGAGTCAGTGCACAACTTTCAGCGCGACGTATAGTCAAAACCTTTCCTGAGTGGTAACATTAAATTTTTCCCACACCAGGAGTTAGTGAGTGCCCCACTTAAGTTTCATTGTTACAGAATGTAGATGCCGTTTGAGTGCAACTAATTAATCATAATTGGGAGATTGAATTCTATCCCTCAACCCAGTTAGTGATAAATGAGTAGCCTCGTTCCCAGTCCCACGCCCAGCTTTTCATCATTTGCATTACAGTAAAGCGGGGAGGGCCTGGTACATTTCCTCACGTGAGCATGACGTAATCGACAAATGGCAAAATTTTCAGAATGAGGAGGCTACATTAACGTTTTGCGTGTTATTCAACCATCTACACATTCAACGCTCGGTGAGTATGACAGTCGTTTCACCGTTAGCTAGATACGTGTGGTATGTTACCTGGTACGTTCGCTCTTCTTGCCGTTCTGAGTCCCAGTACGCCCACATTCATTTAGGTCTTTCTACCGTCTTTCTACCCTTGACGTCAATCACGTGAGGAAATTTACCAGGCCCTCCCCACTTTTCCGTACTGCAAGCAACAAAAACCTGGGCGTGGGACTGGGAACGAGGCTAATACATGAGTGTTCTCAGTTTCCTTAGGATTCAGGTGGCAACAGTAGCCTCGTTCCCAGGCCATTGCTATCTCCAGTCTTTGATCGTATTGTTAGGTGGACAGAGAGTAGACACACGGTCGGTGCCCAACCGTAATAATTCCGCATTTGGCTTTGACCCATCCCTGGCCTGCAAACAACGACCGTGACTTAATTGCAGTGAACACTCTGCCCTCAGACAGACCTCACTGGTAGCACAAATCCATACTTCAGAATAATGTCTCTGGTCGTACTCTCACCTTGTGCTGATTTATAGCTAGCCTTCTTTGATAGGCAGCTAAACTACAGCTAAACTACAGCTGAACTCATTCTGTGCTAAAGCGCTGAGTCATGGACAGCCATATTGGTTCTATATGTACACACTCATATCTGAACTCTGCATTATGTGTAAAACAACCACAGACAGTTGTGCATTAGACGTAGGTTGACCGGTTAGGATAGTGTTGAGTTCACCTCTGCATGCAAGGGAGCCGAATCGGGCACCAAGCTCATTCAAGGCTTGCTTTAGGGTGAGATTGGAGTGTGAATCCTTCCATGTCAGCAAACAGGATGCTGTGGAGTGGAGTGCAAGAGAAGGGTGCATAGCCTCATTCCCACGCCATTCTTACCACCAGTATTTGATCGCTTGCAGTATACAAATACAGCAGGGGAGAACTGGTCACGTCAGGTAGACAGAGGGTAGATGCATGGGGGGCAGTGCCCAACGAAGAATCTGACCATCCAAAGGCAGGATGTCTGAGCATTCACAAGGCAGCCGATCAACACCGTCCATTATTCACAAAGCCAGGGCCAGATTGACTCGATAAAGGTATTGTGCACCGTCCCCCATGTGTCTACCCTCTGTCCATCTGACGTCATCACACTTGACCATATCTCCCAGGCCTTCCAGATCTCCCAGGCCTCCCCCCCCCCCCCCCCCCCCCCCGCATACTGCAAGTGATCAAATACTGGCATGGGAATGGCCGGGGAATGAGGCTAATGGTGAATGCATGCATTTCTTTGATGTTTACTGCCTGCACTGTCAGGTGAACCCAAATCAGAAATATTGTCATGTGACACTACCAGATATCACTGTACTCATAATAGACTCAGTGAAGGTCATGTGACTAGAAATGATACGAGCCATTTCAGAATTTTTGTGGCTATAGCTAGACTGAATTCTCATCCCTTCAACTTAGAAACCACTGGTGTTGCATCCAACCTACCTGGCATTCTGGAATCGGCTATGATAGCTGATGTAGACCTTTCCATGGTCAAAAGCTGGTATCAACTTGTTTGCCGCAGTATAAATGTAGCACAGGCAACATTAGTGCTCAGGCGAAGCAGCTTCTCCTGATCAAGAAAAGTATAACATATGCACATGTGAGTCCCACAGTAAAATAATGAGCTTCACATTAGTACTTAATATTAACCTTGTTTGTTGTTTTCTTTCTTCACATCCAGGTGTGTCATAACACCATTACAATCTGCTATCAGGAAGAGTGGGGGAGAGGAGGAGGGAGAGGAACAGGGAGGGGGAGAGGGAGGGGTGAGGGAGAGAGGCAGTGAGCAGTGGAGAAGCGAAAGAGTGTGGGGAGGAAGGGTTTAAATGTCAATTACAAATAAACATTCTGTGCTGAGGTGTTCCCCTTAGAATTATGAACAACCCATTTCCATAACACGGTACTGGTACCGTAATTCCGGTTCCGGTATCGATCCATGGATACTGGATTACGTATTCTCTGCAGAAATGACCATGCAGTTAATATGGGCCAGCACATCATTGGTAGTAACCTGGTGAAGGAGTGGTGCACACCATTAAAAAACCCTCTGCTGACCTTGCGTGTTTATATTTGTTGCTCAACATTAACACTCATCTCTTACCACAGCATGCCACAGGCCCCACTCAATTTATATGTAGACTGCTAACTGTGCATAAGCTAGTTTGTCCAGACAAAATCTCTTGCGGAAGGGTATTTTGAATGTGAACAAGGTATAGGCTGCTCAGGAAGCTACCGAGGAAAACAAGTATATGGTAGCAACCATAAGCAGCAGGGCCACAGTTGATGTTGAATGCTACTATTATTGATGTGAACTTTGAAAAACCTGCTTACAATAGTGGAATGCAGGACATTGGAGGGCGAGCCTGGGCGAAGTACATGCACGTGCAGGACATGCAAGGAGCAGTTGCATTCACATGATTGTCATCAGAATGTGACCGGGCAATGAGCACAGAAATTATGGCACTCTTGAAACATACACTCATGCACATCACAGCAACTGTGAGTCAGGTTAGCGTTTAGCTAGCTAGCTAGCTATAGCTGAAGCAGTCTAGCAGCAACGTCACCCCGGGCCATGGTGGTACATGTAGGTCCACGAGCTGTCTCCGTCTTTGTCAGTGTCGCCACCGAGGAGGAAGAATGTTCATGGTGCTCTAGCCAATGTCCACGAGTGGTCCCGTCTTTGTTGTCGCCATCGTTCGTTGAACATTATTATGCCGTGCAAGTGAAATTCGTTGATTTAAAATTTACGGTAAGTGCAAGATCCACCAAACATCAAACACACTGCGCAATGAAGTCACACTAGTGTGGGGCTCGATCAGGCTTGCCCCAATTATCTCACCTTACAATGACATAATCTGTAACATTATGGTTGTGTAAAAGGCTTAAATTGTGTAAAATGCTTGTTATTGCTTTTATTTTGTGGTAATCATGTTAGTAAAAACACAATCACAATTCAAATCCATATAGCTATGTCAGTCAGTGTTAAGAATGTTACAAAATGTCACAACGATACGATTGAGTTACGGACACATTGATGATCCGGTTCAAATTAGCTAGCAAGAATGACAGGAGTGAATAAAAGTACCCTAATGCTGTTATTGCACCCAGTGATGAATGTTTATCAAATCAGGTCACCGCTGCACATCTCCACACTCTTGCACTGTCCTGGCAGGTACAAAAGGTTTTCAGAGGCTTTGGTGTAACTACTGCATCATTGGTTGCACTAGAATGAAAGTACATTTTGTTTGCAGTATGCACACGTCAACTGTGGCCCTGCTACTTGAGGTTGGTAGCTACCATTTGATTTCGTTTTGGTATTTTAAGCCTCCTGGATGCTCTGCCACGTTACCTTTCAAGTAACTTCCACAGGCTTGTCGTAATGAATGCATCTATGCATGAAGAAATGGTCATGGTTTCACGAATGAGTTGGAAGTCACCAATTGCTATAACACTCCTTGAAACAAGGAATCCAATCACATGGTTCTGGAGGTACACAGTTCACCTTAAGTGCTGATTCAGCAACAAAGGCACAGGTATAAACAGGGAACTGTGCTAATCCAGAGCAGAAACCTTCCTCCACTTTGCTGGGAACAATTAATTTTAATCTGGATCCCAGACCCTAATCACCACCACTAGACTGAATTAGTGCCCACTAGTGCAGGAGTAACAGGTATCGATACCAGGTTCCAGGATTGTGGTATCGAGAACTGAGACTGGTATCGGTCGATACCGAGCACTGTATATTATGTGGCCCAGGCACGTGCTAGAAGCAGAGTCTGAAGCAGAGTCTGACCTATACCTCAGTATGCCTTGCAGAAGAGAGGATCCCACTAATATGTACGTACATGTTGCTCTTCTTTGATGAAAATTATTATGCTGAGATCATCATTAATGAAGGGGGGTTGTATATATTGAGATCGGTATCGGTATCGAAATTCAAAATTTTAAATGTGGTGTCGCTCAGCACTAGTGCTCCTGGAACAACTATGCAGTAACTCCACTGTACTATCACCTACACGTACACTTTGGGGGAATATATAACGGAGACATCTGCCTCCAAGAGGCTGTCGATTTGCAAGTGAAATCTATTATGGAGGTTTCATGGGGTGTTAAGTTCAACAAATATCTTACATGACACACTCTGCACACTTTCATCATTACTATTAAAACGGTGACCGACTGCACGGTACTATGATTTTACAGTACAGCTGTACATACACCACGAATTCCTGTGAAGACATATTTGACACTCGTGGCTACAGCAAGGGTGCATCGAGAAGGTTCGGCGGCTCGATGCACCCTTGATAAAACCATGAGCCTGGCAAGGATAATTAGCTAATTATCATTAGCCCGGAGATCTTTAGCTATTACGATGGAACTGGGAAACACCAGTAGCCCGTCTCTCTTTTCTACTGTAATTGCGCGACGATAAGCTAACAAGTACACTAAACACAATTATACCGAATACGTACAGCATGAATATCTTTGATGGACATCACCGTGGGGTTCTTCACGCTCCTCTGCAGCCGTTACAACTCGCAGGAAGTAGGTGGAGCTAGACTGCTGGTATAAAGTAGCGTCGAACCGCGCAAAAATAAAAGCGGAGTGTCGAAATGGACCAGATCGGAGACATGGTTAGTGTGGTGCGTTACTTCTTTGCCAAAATCATGCATGCTAGATCTGTCGATTACCTTAGTCTACCAATCCGCATGCATGCGTTCCTATTTTGCCTGTGCAGGACTGCGTTCCTATTTTGCTGTGCAGGACTGTATGTTGTGATGCAGTATTTATGCTTCTTGCATGGTGTCCTTTCAATATGCAGATGGCGAACATGCATGTGGCACGTGGCTACTATTTTCCGACACCAGTCGAAGAGGTATACATGCAGAACTACATTTTAAAAACTCATGTTTTTGTGATGTTGCTAGCATTTTGCTGTCGTCGGACACATTAATCGGGCTTCCTGTGACCGAATTTTCTTCTTTGGTTGTTCAACAGCAAGTTTTCTATGCGCCCTGGGACATGCCATACTACCCCCCAAGTAATCCTGAAGCTGACCTGACCCATGTAAGCTGGAGTTCAAGATTAGTGCATCTGAATCTCTGAATCCTCAATTTATATGCTCTTGGTATCCCATAGTACAGTAATGTGTTGTGTTCTGTTAAAATATTGTGCACTGATTTTTTTTAATGCTTGGGAGACCTCTCCACAAGAACATATTCTTCTCCAAGCGTAATGCAATGACTTTATTTCCTATTGCAGACTTGGGAGTGGAACACTCCTGTCCCCCCTCGTCCGAAAAGTGCATCGAATCACTGTGAAAGCCCCTCGAAAAACACAAGGCGATCCACTGGAAATATCAAGTCAATTCAACCCAGCATGGTCGACCTAAAGGCTCTATTTGGTCACTATGTTGAGTATTCTCGGGACCAGCATGGCTCGCGTTTCATTCAGCAGCAGATTGAACTAGCAGACGCTGAAGGCAATCAGATGGTGTTCCATGAAGTTCTTCCTGCCGCTCAAAGCCTCATGATTGACGTGTTTGGAAACTATGTCATACAGAAGTTCTTTGTATTCGGCACAGACAGTCAAAAGCTCTCTCTCATGGAAAAACTTAACGGACAGGTTCTGTCTCTCACCATGAATACGTACGGCTGTCGGGTTATCCAGAAGGCCATCGAAACATTACCACCAACCCATCAGGTATGGTACATTCCCAAATGCCTCACAATTACCCTTTGTATTCATAGTATGCAAAAGAACCATTACAGGGCAGCATCAAAATTCTAGTATATATTAACTAGCCTCGTTCCCAGCCTTCCCACCCCAGTGTTTGCCGCTTGCAGTACTAACGCTGGTATAACTCGTCGACGTCACGTGCAGTGACATTGGGTGGACGTGTGGAGGAGTGGCACATTCCTGAGTAAACCACAAGTGACAAACGCTGGGGTGAGAAGGCCTGGGGACGATAACCAAGCAGTTTCAAGTACAGAAGGTCCAGGTGTTAAAATCTCAGCATGGGGGAAAGGCGTCAGTGGGAAGGGGGAAAAGATTTAATTGCACTCCTGGTATAAAAAAAAAGTTGTGCCGTGTAATGTAAATAATTAAATGACCTCACAGCTTGCAAGAAAGGCCTACTGACTACACCGTCATGATCACTGACCCAACCGTACAATGTTGGTCACCTTGGTGGTGGAGTTTTTGTCATGCCGTCGGCTGCCATTGCTCAAGCGCTCTCTTTGACTTTCGTTGGCAGTACAGCTCTTAGGAATGGCACACAAAGATTCTGACCACACGGCCGTGATCGCTGTCGTTCACTTACATGCCGAAACTTACCGTGCTGAGTTGTGAGCGCTGTAATAATTTCTTGTCTTCCCTTTGGCCACCATTGATAGTGATCGACTGAGCATGGTTGCCACGTGGCATGTGCGTCAATTGGAACAAACAGCAATACTTAGCTTGTGCTACGGCGAATTGCAACCGGGGTTGCATCGGCTACCAGGAGTGCGGTTGCCCTTCGTATGATACAAATTCACTACTGAATTGAAAAGCATCTGTTTGTCCATAATGTGCATAATTCATACAAGTAGCTTCGCTCGCTTCGCTCGCTCAGCTACTTCCCCCTCCTTCGCCTACCGTGAGTAATCCGGCGCCTGACAGCTCTCTGTGCAGAGCTGCAGCTCCCCGATTGCGTCCGCTTCAGCTGCTGCTCTCCGCTTGCGTCCGCTTCTAATCAGCTGCTGCTCGCCGCTTGCGTCCGCTTCGAATCTGCTGCTGCTCCCGGGCCCGACTGCATCCGCTTCAACTGCTGCTCCCCGTTTGCGTCCACTTCCAGCTGCTGCTCCCCGATTGCGCCCGCTTCAGCTGCTGCTGCATGCTTGCCGCTTGCGTCCGCTTCAGCTGCTGCTCCCGATCGCGTCCGCTTCGGCTGCTGCTCCCCGATTGCGTCCGCTTCGACTGCCGCTCCCCGATTGCATGCAGCCCCAGCTGGATTCCAGCCCAATGTTCTCGAACATCCTTCGCGGAGTTCGAGGTTCAGTAAATAAATTAAAGTACGAAGGTCGCGCGTCACTATAGTCTAGTCCCGCCCCACGAACATCCCACTTCCGTCATTCACAGACACACACACAGACACACGTTAAAATCTTAATGTATTGATAGTCGTAAAAAACATGATTGTGCAATCTTTTTCTCACATTCTTCACTCATATCCCCCCACCACTGCCCCTGTTGGCCTTACTAGTTGGCCTCAGCATCTATTATTCATATTAATCAATTACATTTGTTAAGGCTGAGATCATTGCTGAGCTGGAGGGGAACATCCTGACATGTGTTAAGGACCAGAATGGTAACCATGTCATCCAGAAGTGCTTCGAGTGCGTGAACCCGATTCTCCTCAATCTGGTCATCCTCTCCTTCAAGGGGCATGTGAGTTTCAACAGTTTGCACTGCACCACTGTTTAATTTAGTAGCGGCTGTTCCAATTGTGACTGTTGGGGCGGAGCCTGAGTGAGCCCCACATAGTCATGATCTCAGGATGTGTGTCTGTGAGGTGTCCATTTAGCATATGACCATAATAATGGACCAGAGGCTCAAGGTAGTCTACACCCGTGGTGCAGCACTGCACCCTTGCTCTGGACAGAAGCTAGCTAGCTTTACTGCTCAGGTCCACCCCCAGCTTCCGTCAAGTAAGTATGCTGCACCACATGGCCCAGGCCTGCCAGCCTATGACTTTATTAGGGGAGCCCCACAGTGCCCTGCATTCTCCTAATTACTTTGCAATTGCATCAAATTTTAGGTATGTGAGTTGGCTGTTCACACGTACGGATGCCGTGTGATCCAGAGGGTTCTGGAGCATTGTAATGCTGAGCAGACCAGGCTGGTGTTGGCTGAGCTACTGGAAAATGCAGAGCAACTTGTTCTGGTAAGTGTGTCCATGTGCATAGAGTGCACAGCAAAACTTTTAAACTGAAAGGCGTCACAGTTGTTGAGTAAGAATGTTACATTCAATGATATTCTGTAGGATATATTCTGTAGAACAGCCTGAAAAACTTCCAGCTGCTTTTCTTGTTTTATAGGACCAGTATGGCAACTATGTGATGCAGCATATATTGGAACATGGACGCCCGGAAGATCGCTCCAAGATAATCCTCAACTTACAGGGAAAGATCTGCACACTTTCACAGCACAAATTTGCCAGGTGAGCACAGTACCTTTATTGTCATGGCAACCAAAATAGTGGGAAACACTTACCAATTTGCTACTTCACACTTTCAATTAGCCAGCTTGCATTAATGAACAGGTGTGTGTCCATTATCACCTCCTCTCTCCAGTAATGTGATTGAGAAGTGTCTGAGCCATGCCTGCAGGCAAGAGAAATGGGAGATCATACAAGAAATAATCCAGCAGGAGAGGTGGGTTGTAAACATCTTAGACTATGGCTTGCAATGTCAACAAGGGAAGAGGGAGTTTAAAGGGCAAACCATGCCTTTTGTTTAGGTTCCTAGTAGTATGCATCAGTGGGTGGAGCTTCAAAACTGGTTCCTTGGCACAGCATCAGTCGACAAATGTTTTGAGAAATTATATTTCTCTGACTCACTTTCATTGTTCAGCTTTCTTGCCCTGCCTGTTTATGATCTCTTGACTTCTGTACCTCAGCTGTGGGTGCATCAGGGTGGTAGCAGGTTGCTACAGTATGCATGTGCATGGGGAAGTGTGTCACTTCCATAGCCTCATTCCTAGGCCATTACCACCGCCAATATTGGATCATTTGCAGTATGCAAATACGATGGGGGAAGGCCTGGGAGATCTGGTCATGTGCGGTGCCGTGCCCAATCATTATGATACCTTTTTCACGTTGATCCATCACCGGAATTGCGAACGCTCCGACATCCAGCATTTGGACGGACAGTAAAAGAAAGGACCTCGAGATTCTTCGTTGGCCATGTGTCTACCATCTGTCTAGCAGTACTTGACCGCCCCCCGTGGTGTCTCTATACCCTCTGTGTACCTGATGTCATCACACATGACCAGATCTCCCAGGCCTTCCCCCGCATACTGCAGGCGATCAAATACTGGTGCTGGGAATGGCCTGGGAATGTTAATGAGGCTATCACTTCCATTTTGAATGCTGCAACACTTGGAATAATCTCCCTTAAACCTGTTGTAATATCTGCAGCAATCTCCTGAAGAATTTAATCTAGCCTACCACAGGGTATCCTGTGCCTAAGAATAAGATGAGCACCAATTGGGGGCAAACCAGTTGTACCCGGACATACAGCTTTCCCAGGGGCTGTATGACTTATATCACAAAATGTGCAAAATGCAGTAGTTTTGCAACATGAGAGTATTTCGTTGACTACTTTCAGTAGGACAATCTCACCATTACAATAATGCCCCATGCCATGACTTACACACCTTGCGGTTACCTCAGAATTGCATCCCACCAGCCCAGACATGTACATACAGCTTGCTGGCACAATTAATACTGATGTCACACGTAGGCTCATTCCCAGGCTGCGCGGGAGGAGAGAAAGCGGCCCGGTATCCACTGCTTGCGCATATGCGAGCATTCCCAGAAAAACCTGTGAATTTGTGTTCATTTGTAAATGGTTACGTATACGTTTGATTCACTTCCATAACATCGAAAAGCAGCCAGTGAGAAAGCACTTTGTAATGCATGTAGGTTGTCAGGAAACTTGTCATGCTGTCACAAACCTGATTCCTAAGTGTCCTGAGTTTGCATTTGACTGTCTTGACTTTGCCTGCACAGAACAGCAGGTAAATCATCGCCACTGTCAACACACTCAATAGACACGAAAAGCAACTCACAGTGACGAGAGAGCCAATCTTGACGCAATGCTACATCACTGACGAGATCAGTGGAAGGCTTTGGTCACACTTCTGAACGACAGATTCAACACAAACGCTTTGTAGTCACTTGTGGCTTGTGCATGTGCATAGATTTGACCTTGAATATTAGGAATGACAACGTGAACTTCACAAATATACCAGAAATAGTTGCGCATGCGCAAGTAGTGGATCCCAGTTCGCTTCCTCTCCGCCCATGCAGCCTGGGAACGAGGTCAATGTTGTAATGAAAAATGGCAGCAAACACGAAGACAAAAATTCCACCACCGACGTGGGTTTCATGGAAGTGTCAGTGAACAACAGCTAGTGGTGAAGTCAGAACTTGTGTAACTTCCCATTTCCCTACCTAGCAGTGTAACTAAAGTATTCATTAATGGTGACCCAAACCATGAATTCGTGGAAGCTGGCACCACAGGGTCAAATCCACAACACCTCAAACCATCCAAAGTATTAGTACACAGTCAACAATTAGAGAAAACAACCATTATCTCGGGTTTCAACAAAATCCACTTTAGCAAAACAAGTGTTGTTAAAGGTTCGACGTGTATGAAGGCCAATGGCAGAGTTTGGTGGATGTTATAAGGCTAAATCACATTCATATTCACCACCAACCATCAACAGCTGTGGGCCGAGAATACCATGCTTTAGGTGGCTAGCTTGTGACTCGCTCCAATTAATGCACATGTATGTGATGTCATATGCTGCTACTACTATTGTTTGCGGGTTCAAAATTTTGCAATTCGCTAAAATTAATACCCACAAACAATAGTGAGTGACCTTAAAGTATGATTTCCGGTGTTAACTCAAATGCGGGATGTGCCATGCAGGTTTTCACTCAGCGGGTCACACATATGCGCATCCTCAGACTGAGAACATTTAGAGCTGATGCACGAGTTAGAACATTAATTTTGCTTCTGTAATGGCAACTCCTGCCGAATTTCTACACATGCTTTGCACCTACAAATGTAGGTAAAGAAAATATTATTGGGTCACCTTCTAACAAGCTCCACCCAAAGCTATGCCCACATGTTGCGCATGCACGTTCTCACTGCTAATACATGATAGTACATGAAAACATTTCCTCTTTCTTTCCCTACTTTCTCTCCCTACTTCCTTTCACTTCCCTTCTCCCCCCTCCTTCACCACCTTCCCCCCTCCCCTTCCCCTCCTCCTCCCTCCCTCCCTCCCCTCCTCCTCCCTCCAGTGCTCTCCTTGTTATGATGAAAGATCAGTATGCGAACTACGTAGTTCAGAGAGCCATTGGCTCAGCAGAGCCAAGTCAACTGAAGATCTTAATCTACATGATCCGCCCTCACCTTGTGAACATACGCAGATACATGTATGCAAAACACATTGTGACGAAAGTCGAGAAGCTCATCCTGAAGTCGGGTGCAGCTGGCATTTACTGGTGACTTTGACTGTCTACAACTCTCCCCTCAACCGTGTATATCATCGTGTATATCATCGTACATCATCATGTATCAGCAGCTTCTATCATCCCCGCTTGTATTATTCTATACATATAATATTCTTATTCACTTGTACATGAGCGTTCGTGATCAGTGGTTATCAGTGGTGTTCTGAATGATGATACTGAATGTGAGTTGGAAGAATGGTGTATTCCAGGATAGGGGCAGTTGGTCTGCCGACCTTCTCCCAAGTGCTGACGTAGTATTGATTCTCACCACAGCCTGTGGGTGCAAAAGTAGGGGCATCTGTATAGGTGCTGACTTACTGAAGGTTGCTGGAATTAAATTCTGGTGAGCTGCAGAAGTTTGGCAAGGCTGAATTTGCATGGACTAGAAAAAAATAGTGGCTGGCGTCTACAACGGTTTGTATATAGTACAATGCATACTTTGACCTTTGTTAACTAACAACATTGCATTGCACCTGTACCCTCAAACAGTCACCCAAAAGATTTATTACTAGTAGCAAGATGACCCCTGGCACCACTCTCAAACTTGTTGTTATGGAGACAAAGTAACTTCTAGTACTGGATGGAGATAGTCTTGTTCCAAGACCTTTCATCCAGCCGGTATATTGCTTCCAATACTACAAGCAATACATGCTGGGGTTGGTTGGGTCTGGGACCAAGATTATGATGGAGATTACTGTAGAGAATTACTGCCGATTACTTCACCCACTATTGGGAAAGTGGGTGTGGTCTGGGAATGAGGACCGGTGTTTCACCTTGCAGCAAGTAATCTACTATACTTGACACTACTTTCCTTTCACCCTCTGTCCTTCCTGTCAACATACCCCATCATACACACATGTACTTACCACTTCTTCCTGTCCCCTCAACTGCCCTCCCTCCTTCCCCCTCCCCCTTACAAATTATCCCATACTTACCACTGATTTTCAATATTGTTGGAATCCATCGTTGCAGTACCTCCAGTTTGATACCTGAAAAATGAATTGTTGCAGTATCAGTATATACAACACACAGTGCAAGGAAGAATGGGAGAGAGAGTCCTGATGGAGGGCAGGGTCCCATCAGATAAACTGTTGATATTTTATTTGGCTGGAACAAGGGCACATCGAGCCGCCTTCGGCGGCTCGATACGCCCTTGGCTGGAGTCACTGATAATGAGACCAGGAGTGATACAAGGTCTGATCGAACTTACCAGGAAATGGGTGGGTGAGTGAGACCACTGCTGTACACCCCTGGTACTGCGGACCAGCCGATCTGTTAGGGTAATAGGATTGTGGGCAGTACCAGAATGAGCTTCATGCATACCGGAATGAGTTTCATGCATACAAGTGCCGGGGCAAGAAGTTCTGCTCCCCTGTCTAATACATGCTCTAGCCAAAATTCCAACTGATATCCAGAAGCTTCTTTCTGACCATTCCCTTCTCCTTATTTCGTTTGTTTTCTGATCAATTTTGACATACTACTTGTCCACCTTAAAATGTAAAAGGTAGTTGATAATTACTGCTTACAGAAGAGAAGTATATAAACAGTGACTCCTGGGCAAAGCAGAACCAGACTCTGACATCGTACCAAATACGCCCCACCCCATGACACTTATGGAGACGTTTTTGTGAGATATAGACGAGCCAAGTCCAGCTCCACCTTCACGCTACATGTACACATCTGGCTCCAACACGCAAGATGCTCATGCGATATATAGAGAACTGTGTGTGGTCTATGATGCTAAATGTATGGCACTGTACAACTACAGAAATTACAGGACTGGTGCAATAAGTGAAATCACAGGTGGCTGAAACCTATTTCATTGAAGTATAGTCTAACGTGAATGCATGCAGAAGAGACTCGCGGGAAGCAACTTCATACTTGCCAGCTGTAAGAGACATTCCCTCGTTCCCAGGCTCCCGGGGAGGAGCCTGGGAACAAGGCTAATTCAAGCATGCACCAGTGACAATGTAGTGTTTATGTATTCACGGCCAGGTAAGTATATTCATGAAGCAACCACAAAACCATAATCATTTTTTTTTCTATGAAAGTTTATGCCAAAGAAGCACAGGGTATACAAAATAGCATAAAGCTAATGTTATTGCACCCAGGAGTATCAATAAGCAATGATACACAAACACAAAAGGATAAGCACTCTGTTTTTGGAGCTACAACTCTAAATAGCAGTCAGGTACTATCTATCGCTGAGTGCTTGCCATGCGCAGTGAATATGAGTGACATCCTTATCCTCAGATTCAACTGCCCTGCTGCACGACTAGTTGCCTCGCTTCCCGCTCGGCAATTAAAGACTTCTCACTTCCTTTCTATGGGGGGAATGCAGCCTCTTGATTGGTTGAAGTCTTAGCTGAATTGGATCTGTTGGTTGCTTTACAGCACTATACTAGAGAATCGACAATCGTAGCTGTCGTTCACCATCCTGACATGCTAGGTGTGCCTTTCCTCCCTCAGCTGCAAACTAAAGCAAAGCTGACGTACCTCTCTTCAGTTGTTTCCTCAGATGACCCGACGATCCAAGAGATCATGAAAGCCACACTTGAGAATCAACGTCCGGCCGCCTTGAAATACAAGCGAAGCACTATCTATGCTCTACAAGGCCAGGGAACCTGTGGCATCTATCACAAGGACAACAGTGGGCACCGAATGCTGCAAATTTACCTGATGAGGCAGCAAAAAAAGCAACGGGACAACAGAACAAACTAGAAAGTCTATCAGTGCAGTGGAAGTTCCACCAAGTACATCGATTGGAAGCCCAAAATCGGGTCTGGAGGAGTGGTTTGTCAGTTGGCCATTGGTTACTCTTCTTGGATAGGAAGATGGCATATGATGCTGAGACACACGTTTGAGCTGGTAAGTGGGTCTTCCAACGTGTCCAAGTCGGGTAAGTGGGTCTTCCAACGTGTCCAAGTCGGGTAAAAGACATTACAATTCACCATGTACATATGCACATACATACTTTTGATCCGAGAGGAACTTGACTCCATCAGTGATGTGGGCACACACCCTGGCCACCTCCGCTGTACAGTCGTGGCTCCTTGCCTATAGCATTATAAATAGAGTGCAGTTACCAATCAGACTGCACGTATACCCCAAAACAAGACATGAAATTGCTGGCTGAGTGGTCATGACAGTCGCTCATTGCTACGAAGAGAGAGGGATAGAGGAATAATCTGGGATTCTAAAGGCAGAACACAGTGTTGTAACATTAGTAAGGCATAGTTCATTTTAGTAGTTGGAATGTCAATGTCTAAGTCTGTCAGCAACAAAAGTAATATTGAGGTCACCCTTACGCTGCTTTAATATCCTTTAGAGATTTAGTAACTGAAGGTACATGATTCCACACATGTCCAGGATACCCATACCTCAATTGCTTGCTTCACACAGGGTACATGATTCCACCCAGGATACCCATACCTCATTCACACAGTGTACATGATTCCACGCAGGATACCCACACCTCAATTCCATGCTTCACACAGGGTACATGATCATTACAGTAAGATACACCCCTCTAATACAGGCAAGTAATATGTCCTGATTAGTGTCCTGATTGGTGAGGTGTCCTCATTTCAGGGGATGGGTGTCCTGATTACGGTGGTGTCCTTAATTCAGGGTAAGAGAGGTCCCACTGCGGGTTGGTAAAACTATTTACTGCCCTTTGGTCATGTCGTGTGTTGTGTTTACCTGAAAATACTTGTGTAGGTCATCCACCAGAACACATTGGTAGCTACCTCCAGCCGGCCCGACCAGAAGGTGAATGTCATCAAATATACCCTGGAGGTCTGCTACGGTCGATGGATACCTGGATTGTAGGGTGTGTAAAGAGAAAAGAGAGGTTAAAATCAGGTTGAGCAAGCGTAACTTTGAGGGAGGATGTTTGGTCTATCTGTGTGCCATATGATTGCATGTGGTGTTTGTGCAAGTTCATCCTGAGCTGTTTTGGCTCCACAGAATGAAATCCATACCATAACACAATTCCCTGTCAGCCTCATTCCCAGGCCTGGGTGGGGCCTGGGAATGGGACTGATGCTAGCCAATCAGATTCAGTACTCCAGAGGTCGAAATAAGGATTACGTGTTGAGCGGTCAAATGTCCTAGCACTTTTAGATTTTGATTGGTCATTTACAAAATATGCTAGGTCATGCACGTCACCAAAAAACATAAGAGCATGAAAGCGTGTTCTCCAAGCTCGATTCAATCCATGCTGGTTGTGTGTATATGTGTATTGGGGGAAAAAAAGAATATTGCTGACTAGAACTCATGCATAAAGAAAGAGAGAAAAAAGAAATTGGCAGATTCGAACCAGGTACAGTCATATGGGTCATGCTTGTATTCACGCATGTTGATTGGTCACGCCTACCGAACAAGTGCATTTATTACTGTGTGCGGTCAATTTAGCTAAATGCACGGAAATTGACCGATGACCGCATGTTATTTCGACCTCTGGTACTACTCAGAGGTAAAGAAATCACTCATATGTACCAGGCAACAATGCCTCAGGAGCGGCAGTCTTTCAATTCTATGATCATCCCCACACCTAGGTCGTTCCAGGAGCGCATGAGCCGCCAAAGGCGGCTCATGGGGAATGACCAGGAGCGCATGAGCCGCCTTCGGCAGCTCATGCGCTCCTGGTTGTTCCCATACCTCATTCCAATACGTCATCCCCACCCACTACATCATTCCGCACACCTCACTCCCATACCTCATTCCAATACGTCATTCTCATACCTCATTCCAATTCGTCATCCCCAACCAATACATCATTCCCCGGGGAATGATGTATTGGTTGGGGATGACGAATTGGTGTGGCCATACCTCACTCCCATACCTCATTCCAATACGTCATTCTCATACCTCATTCCAATACGTAATCCCCAACCAATACATCATTCCCCACACCTCACTCCCATACCTCATTCCAATACGTCATCCCCAACCAATCCATCATTCCCCACACCTCACTCCCATACCTCATTCCAATACGTCATCCCCACCAATACATCATTCCCCACACCTCACTCCCATACCTCATTCCAATACGTCATTCTCATACCTCATTCCTATACGTCATCCCCAACCAATACATCATTCCCCACACCTCACTCCCATACCTCATTCCAATACGTCATCCCCAACCAATCCATCATTCCCCACACCTCACTCCCATACCTCATTCCAATACACCATTCTCATACCTCATTCCAATACGTCATCCCCAACCAATACATCATTCCCCACACCTCACTCCCATACCTCATTCCAATACATCATTCTCATACCTCATTCCAGTACGTCATCCCCAACCAATACATCATTCCCCACACCTCACTCCCATACCTCATTCCAATACGTCATTGCCCTCTGAGGCACTTTCTGGTCAAGAACTACCTCTACCTCACTGTAGTCTAGGATTCCTTAAACAACCAGTCTCACAGGTGTATAAGCTCCAAAAGTGCCCTTGAAGCCATCTATGCAGAATCGTACCCTAGCCACACCCAATCAATAGTCACTCAGCCAATGACTGCTCATCAGACAAAGAAATAACCTTCAGTGTTAGAAATAGAGGCACTCCAAGACTGCCCTTACAAGCCCCTGACTATTAGACCCCCTCTGGCTAATACACTCCCTTTGGATGCCAACTGACTTGAACTGGATGTTCTTGAGGAGATGGGGTGATGGAAGATGGCCCTCCCTCCCAAGTAGGGGAAGCCGGTCAAGATGGGAAGGGGAGATAAACAGGACAGAGCTCCCTGCTTCTGCAAACCTCAGAGCCTGGTGGAACAGCAAGGAGGTCTTCCCACTGCAACCAAAAGTGAAAATGTTACCATGACAACAGCCAAGCATGAGTAAATCAAGCTAGCTAGAGCTCACACAGCAGTGTGTACAAGTAACACGTTGACCTCATTAGGTAAGCTTAATTGTTGAGACTGCTGACCTCATGGGTAAGCCTACTAGTCAACAATGGTTGAAACAACCTCCAAACTGTGTAGACTTTACAGGTGTGTCAACCCCAAAACGTTGGGGGACTATTACACAATACGAACTGTGCCAATGCCTAGTCTGGCTTGCCAAACTCTTACCCGATGAACCCCTAAGCCTAGTGGCCTAGGAACATAGGCCATGAGCAACACCCTCAGGGCCTAGGAGACACAAGCTTCGCCATGCAGTCAACTTTGCTCAATGAAAATTTGCTGTCTCATGCTAATTTTATCTTTCCCTTCATCAATGCGTTCTTATACAGTGCTGGCCTATTCTAACCAGGAAGGAGGACCACAGATGCAGACATACTCCCCAAAGTTTGAAATGATGGATGACATCCAGTGATCCACAGACGAGGTCGACTCTCGATCTCAATCTCACCGTGGCTAGTCTCGGAACCAGACCCTTACGCGGGTCTGGTTCCGAGACGACACCGTGGCCGCGCCCACTAACGTTATAACCGCGCCTACGCGAGCAATTACCGCATAGCTAGTCGTCAGGGCAATACTGATCGTAAATACTGTACAACACTACAGAACGGAGTACTACTCACGATCACAGAGCTGGTGAGACGTAACTATTGCTGCATATTAGCATCATAAACTTACCGTATAATCACACTCTAGCATGCGGCTCTACGATTGTCGACATTCTTTGTCACAAATTCGTCACACTGACTGAATCAGGGTGATGGTACTTGGTCTTAGCTAGCCTCCGCGCGCCGCAAACGTCTGGCCCGCGAGACTAGGTCTTAGCTAGCTCACGCCCTATTGACGTACACTAGGTAGCTACATAATACAGCTGTTTTACAAGTGATCTGCATTTTCTGCAGCTCTGCCATGATGGGAGCATTACTCACTCTGAAAGTGTGGTCACTCATTCTGGCACTGGTTGGGCCTGGCTTCTGCCAAACAAATTGCCCGCCATTCACTGCAGACCTCCTTGGGTCCACCAATGCAGCAACTCCAACGGGGTTAGTCAGTGATGCATTTAGGGCTATTACCGGAGAGACTTCAACGATAACTGTGCAGGTGCACGCCTCAAACATCGTGTGCCTTACAAGTGGTCAGACTCGGGACACCTACCGTGGAGCTTCAGTAGTCGTGAACCAGACCTGCAGTGGTACCTCTAACCCCGGGTGTACTGGGAACCCCACACTCTCCCAGTTCGACTTTGGGTGTGTATCTGGCTCCATGTGGGGGGCCAGTGTGGGTGGCAGTGCTGATAGTATCATCACAACTCCCCCAACTGGTAGTCTTTCAACTACTCTTAGAAGCGACTGTGGAGTGTGTCTAAGTCCAGCACGAGCTGGATTTGCTGCAGTCACCAACAATGAGCAGCACTGTGGACGTAAGTAGAATTAGTTAATTACCATTAATTTTTGAATAATTAGTAGTAGCAGATGCAAGTTCTACAATTAAACTAGCAGCACATCTTCTGACATTGAGATGTGCATGGTAACCAAGAAGCATTGTTGCCATAGCAACAGAACTGGCAAGTGTCTTGTCTATTGAACATGCAAGACCAGCTGTTGCATGGACGGTTCTGGGAGCTTAAAGTAGCTATTATTTGCTTGGGGCATATACATTCAAAATTTTGAATGTGGGTAGACCAATATAGCAACTTGATACCCATTTTTGCTTGCAGGGTACTGAAATGTAGGCATTAATGAAACAAGAATGAAGTGACTCGAACAGGAAGCCACTAAGCTTCATGTCCATGCAGGCAGTACGGAGAGAGTACATGTAGCCACTCGCTCATACACTGTACATATTGAACCACTTTACAGCATATACCTGAACCACTCACACTCACTTACAACTGTACCAATGAAACCAGTCACTGACTCGTACGTACGTAGCTGTACCAGTTAATAAACCACTTATAAAGGACAGTCACTCACTCACAACTGAACCCTCTACAGGACAGTCATAATAATATGCGTGAACAGGCGCCATGTGTATACTAGAAGTAACCTAAACCAGATAATGGTAAGTACCAAATCTAGTTGAATGAGACATAATACTCAGAAGGCCAGTAATCATGTATCCTTGCATGGTCTGTCCATGAGCATCGCTGTCAACAACTCTTATGTATCTGCATGGTTGACGCACAATGTGATCATTTCTACGGACACTGAATTACTACTGATCAACATTCCTTGACATCATACTACCCCCCCATAAGCTTGTTCAATGGAATGGCAAACAAAGTACGTACCATGTGTCACTCATTACCCAAATCATTGCATCCGTAGCACAGTGTGTTAAAGACCACATTCGGTTGAGACCACAACTGTATGACACTTGAGAACTGGAATGCTGCAGTGGTTTGTTGAGGAATTAACTCCCACATACGACGTGACATACCATAGTACATGGCAAACGTGGCTAATGTGTTGCTAAGAAATGTATACCAGTACACAATTTCAAATTTGTTGAAAACTAACTTGTCTTATAGCTAGCGCAGTATCATTGTACAGTAACATAAACAAAAAACACAGATTGACATTCTATTGATACAGTCAATAGGGATGTAATAGCATTTTCTCAGAAGAGTGCTATTATTATATTATGGCCCAAATAGCATGCTAAATGTACTTTTCATGTATGGCTGTAATGGCACTTGTTCATTAATACCTACAGTATAAAAAGTTATGTGTCACAAAGGAACATTACTATTTCAGCATGGAAGCACTGAGGTCCATGGAATTGTGCACAAGTTATTGCTTAGCAAAGTGTTGTTCGACTTTTGCTGTACGAGGTACAAATCCATCACCTCAAGCAGCACTAGGGCTGGTGACAAAGAGTGTGTGCTGACTGAATGCCTAAAAGAAAGAACGTATAAACAGGAAGATATTGACACACACTATTTCAAGAAATAGAGGTGCTCCCATGGACTACCACACCTCACTCAGACCAAGGGAGGAGCTGCATTCAGTGCTGCAGTTGCAGGGTGCAGTGCTATTAATTGTACAAATTACCATCGCACTTTAGCCATACCCTTGAACTCTGGCTGCAGAATCTGTTCCCATGATTTATCTGTAGCAAACTATACTGAAAAGAAGTGGGTTGCTATGGATATGCAAATGGAGATGTAGTGCATAAACGCATTATAGTCGTGCATGATCACGCTTGGTAAGTGATAACCAATCGCTTATCAGCAGTCATCATCGGTGGAACACTGAACAGACAAGTGATTACCATACATGCCGAAAGTGTCTACTCTCTGGCTATATAGTGTAGGTTCCACCATATTATCATTTCAGTAACTAACATGTATTGGTTTACCATCTCCCATGCATAGCCTGTCATTCTAACTGCAACGAGGGTCTCATGATGTGCCTTAACAGACAGAGCACTAGCTGCTGCAACTTCTATGACATGCAAGATAGTTGCGTAGCCCAGTGTCCAGCCAATGAAGTCAGTAATGCCAACTTCAGTTGTGTGTGCCGGGCTGGGTATAATGGATCATTGTGTGACATGGATATTGACGAATGTACGACCAGCACCCCCTGTCAGAATGGAGGAACATGCAACAATACGGAAGGCAGTTTTACGTGTACATGTCCGATGGGATATACTGGAGATGTGTGTGACATGGATATTGACGAATGTGCGACCAGCACCCCCTGTCAGAATGGAGGAACTTGCAACAATACGGAAGGCAGTTTTACGTGTACATGTCCGATGGGATATACTGGAGATGTGTGTGACGTGGATATTGACGAATGTACGTCCAGCACCCCCTGTCAGAATGGAGGAACTTGCAACAATACGGAAGGCAGTTTTACGTGTACATGTCCGATGGGATATATTGGAGATGTGTGTGACGTGGATATTGACGAATGTACGTCCAGCACCCCCTGTCAGAATGGAGGAACTTGCAACAATACGGAAGGCAGTTTTACGTGTACATGTCCGATGGGATATACTGGAGATGTGTGTGACGTGGATATTGACGAATGTACGACCAGCACCCCCTGTCAGAATGGAGGAACTTGCAACAATACGGAAGGCAGTTTTACGTGTACATGTCCGATGGGATATACTGGAGATGTGTGTGACGTGGATATTGACGAATGTACGTCCAGCACCCCCTGTCAGAATGGAGGAACTTGCAACAATACGGAAGGCAGTTTTACGTGTACATGTCCGATGGGATATACTGGAGATGTGTGTGACGTGGATATTGACGAATGTACGTCCAGCACCCCCTGTCAGAATGGAGGAACTTGCAACAATACGGAAGGCAGTTTTACGTGTACATGTCCGATGGGATATACTGGAGATGTGTGTGACGTGGATATTGACGAATGTACGTCCAGCACCCCCTGTCAGAATGGAGGAACTTGCAACAATACGGAAGGCAGTTTTACGTGTACATGTCCGATGGGATATACTGGAGATGTGTGTGACGTGGATATTGACGAATGTACGACCAGCACCCCCTGTCAGAATGGAGGAACTTGCAACAATACGGAAGGCAGTTTTACGTGTACATGTCCGATGGGATATACTGGAGATGTGTGTGACGTGGATATTGACGAATGTACGTCCAGCACCCCCTGTCAGAATGGAGGAACTTGCAACAATACGGAAGGCAGTTTTACGTGTACATGTCCGATGGGATATACTGGAGATGTGTGTGACGTGGATATTGACGAATGTACGTCCAGCACCCCCTGTCAGAATGGAGGAACTTGCAACAATACGGAAGGCAGTTTTACGTGTACATGTCCGATGGGATATACTGGAGATGTGTGTGACGTGGATATTGACGAATGTACGACCAGCACCCCCTGTCAGAATGGAGGAACTTGCAACAATACGGAAGGCAGTTTTACGTGTACATGTCCGATGGGATATACTGGAGATGTGTGTGACGTGGATATTGACGAATGTACGTCCAGCACCCCCTGTCAGAATGGAGGAACTTGCAACAATACGGAAGGCAGTTTTACGTGTACATGTCCGATGGGATATACTGGAGATGTGTGTGACGTGGATATTGACGAATGTACGTCCAGCACCCCCTGTCAGAATGGAGGAACTTGCAACAATACGGAAGGCAGTTTTACGTGTACATGTCCGATGGGATATACTGGAGATGTGTGTGACGTGGATATTGACGAATGTACGTCCAGCACCCCCTGTCAGAATGGAGGAACTTGCAACAATACGGAAGGCAGTTTTACGTGTACATGTCCGATGGGATATACTGGAGATGTGTGTGACGTGGATATTGACGAATGTACGACCAGCACCCCCTGTCAGAATGGAGGAACTTGCAACAATACGGAAGGCAGTTTTACGTGTACATGTCCGATGGGATATACTGGAGATGTGTGTGACGTGGATATTGACGAATGTACGTCCAGCACCCCCTGTCAGAATGGAGGAACTTGCAACAATACGGAAGGCAGTTTTACGTGTACATGTCCGATGGGATATACTGGAGATGTGTGTGACGTGGATATTGACGAATGTACGTCCAGCACCCCCTGTCAGAATGGAGGAACTTGCAACAATACGGAAGGCAGTTTTACGTGTACATGTCCGATGGGATATACTGGAGATGTGTGTGACGTGGATATTGACGAATGTACGACCAGCACCCCCTGTCAGAATGGAGGAACTTGCAACAATACGGAAGGCAGTTTTACGTGTACATGTCCGATGGGATATACTGGAGATGTGTGTGACGTGGATATTGACGAATGTACGTCCAGCACCCCCTGTCAGAATGGAGGAACTTGCAACAATACGGAAGGCAGTTTTACGTGTACATGTCCGATGGGATATACTGGAGATGTGTGTGACGTGGATATTGACGAATGTACGTCCAGCACCCCCTGTCAGAATGGAGGAACTTGCAACAATACGGAAGGCAGTTTTACGTGTACATGTCCGATGGGATATACTGGAGATGTGTGTGACGTGGATATTGACGAATGTACGTCCAGCACCCCCTGTCAGAATGGAGGAACTTGCAACAATACGGAAGGCAGTTTTACGTGTACATGTCCGATGGGATATACTGGAGATGTGTGTGACATGGATATTGACGAATGTGCGTCCAGCACCCCCTGTCGGAATGGAGGAACTTGCAACAATGCGGAAGGCAGTTTTACGTGTACATGCCCAATGGGCTATAGTGGAATCATTTGTGACACGGATATTGATAACTGCTCACCAAATCCTTGCCTGAATGGAGGCTCCTGCATGGATGGACTAAACAGCTTTACGTGTAGGTGCATAGGAAACTGGGATGGTGACATTTGCAGTGTATGTGAGCAAGGCTATACTCAGGAGAGGGCCATGTGTGGTGAGCAATGCTGAGCATGTTGTGACTTCACTATGCATGCATAAATTCTGACTTGATTTCATCTTTCCGACTACATTGATGTATGTATGCGACAAGGTAGTCAATAAGCACCTGCATCCATAGTTACTAGGTATACAGGCAGGAATTCCCAAAATGTGCTGTGTTCGTAGCAGCTATCTGCATATATGCATGATATGTGGTGTGTCTACAGTACCAGCTAAGGTTAAGAGTATCTGGTATACAGCTACAGCTAGTATATGTAGTATCAGGATTAAGCAATTGCTGTGTGGCTACAGTTCGGTAGAGTATCTAGTATCAGCATAAACTGTCTAATGTGTTGAGTCTCTGCAGTCAAGTTTGTGGACTTGCATATTTGTTGCCTTCAATGTTTGCTGAATTTTACTTATGTATGGCTATATAGCACGCTGTGAATACTGTACGATTGAACACATATTCCTACTCATACCTCTCCCCACATTGAGCAGTTGCATGCACTGTTCCATCCTGTGCTAACTGTACCAAACCTGATGTGTGCGAGAACTGTCAGCCAGGATTCACTCTAGACAAGAATGGAAACTGTGTAGGGAGAGGAGTCACATCTGGAGCTGATGGAAGCCTCCTTGGTAATACGAAAAGGATAGCAGCCTTTAGATAGTCATTGTACGTATG
Source organism: Axinella damicornis (assembly GCA_963931865.1). Lineage (NCBI taxonomy): Eukaryota > Metazoa > Porifera > Demospongiae > Axinellida > Axinellidae > Axinella > Axinella damicornis. The sequence goes on along the minus strand of OZ007506.1, from coordinate 8,827,504 downwards.
TTAGCAGTAGTAGGGTTGGGCGATACTGTAAATTATACCTTGCGATTATTGCCTGAAGCCATCTTGCGATTATTGCCAGTATTGCTTGTCTTTACTGGTTGTCATTGATCTTCAAACAGAGTGACCTCAATTCAAATCCTTATCTCAGTAATACGTCATTGTTAGTGTAAGGATATTTTCCGTTATATTGCGGTATATTGCGATTGCGATAGTATTGGCATTCTAAAAACCATGCAATACATTAATTGCAGCAGTACATTATTGCAATAATATTGCCCCAACCCTAAACAGGGGTAGCATGCATTGCCCCATATTAGCTACATGTATATTCATGACCAACCTCTGTTCAGTGGTGTTTAGATGTCACTGCAAGTTCTTATTGATGCAGGAGACCAGAGGGTCTCTCCTAATGGTGTCCCATTCATCACTTAGTATAATGTTTATGGCATGCAGTACGTTTTGTTCTATAGTCTGTCGAAAACAATTGGCCCATCATCCATCTATCTATCTTTATTTCTATCTGTCTGTCTGTCTACCTATCTATCTATCTATCTATCTATCTATCTATCTATCTATATATATATATGTATATCTATCTATCTATCTATCTGTCTGTCTGTCTATCTGTCGGTCTATCTGTCATCTACCCATGCATCTATCTGTTCATGTTCATCTGTCTGTCTGTCCATCTATCTATCTATCTATCTATCTATCTATCTATCTGTCTATCTATCTATATCTATCTAGGTATCATTCTTGGTTGCATTTTTGGTGTTCTACTATTGCTGCTGCTCATCACAATACTTGTGGTTACAATATATGTTTGGAGGAAGCGAGTCACCTCAAGATACTCACTTCCAACTGTCGACAAATTGAGCAGGTATGCCCTGAATGATATGTTTGAGAGAGTAGCTACTTTTAACTGAACTGAGGGCTGCTGCTACAGAGAAAGGGGTTGATCCACTGGGGGTGGCCTGTGTGAGGTTGGTACAATAGTTGGAATGCTCATGCAGATAATTATTGATGGATCATGCAAGTGTGCTAGAAGCTATGCACTTGCAAGTCACTGATTCTTCTTTGGGTTAGGTGCTGTCACAGTGTCATCAGGCTTTCTCACCTCATTTCTTCAGCTTCTTGCTGTGCATTTATGTCTGCTTTTTTTAGCTCAATCTTGTTTCTTCCGTCTTTTCTCAGCTTCTTGCTGTGCCTTTATTTCTGCTTTCTTAGCCCATTGCTCTGCCTTTTTAGCTTGCTCTCTGCTTTCCTTTTCTTCTCTGCCTCTTTCTGCTTCTTCTCTTCTCCTTTCCCACCAACTCTCTCAGTGGAGTCTGTGGACAATGTAGTCAGTTTGGAAGTGACCAACTCACAATGGAGTCTTTAGTACCAGTTGATGATCGATGGAGTCCGTTTGGGAGTCACCAGCCAAAGGAGTCTCAGCTGTAATGCCATCAAAAATGTCCATCAGACAAGTGATTACATCATCGTTGGCTGGAGTATAAGTGTGTGGCGATTAGTAGGCAATGCTTCAAGAAGGTATAGAGCTCAAGCCAGCAATCATAGTCTGCATCAACAAAGTGGCTTGAAAACGTCTGAAGAATGCTCCTCAACCATCTGCTCTGCGAACCTCCATCTCTGAAGGAAGCCCAACCACTGGCTGATCAGCTATTGCCTTCATCAAGCAATGCTCCACTAGTACTATCTTGACAACTGGGTGATACTCCTTCACCCTGATTACCAGGGGACACTCTCCCATCTTAATCTTCACCACTTCCATCAGTATAGTCTCATGCCCAGCCGGTGGCCATGGACGTCTGGGCACGAGACTATTCCATCATCAGTCTGTATGGCTTTGTGTGAGTGTCTCAAAATCAATGCCCTTATGTGATTGTACATGCACCTGGCAGTGTGGAACAATTCCTCTGAACTACTGTTGATTGATTACAAGTGTTCCTGTATACGTAGACCCACTGCATGGAATGTGAGGGGCAGTCTTCATGGGAGTCATCCTGCATGCACTCTGACAATGGTTTGCAGTATAGGCAGCAGTGAGCCTGTTGTGGGCATGCACTACTGTATAACAGGCAATGTAGTTCACAGTATTCCTAGTACCGGTATAATATTATAGGTCCACATTATAATAAATAATGTGGACCTATAATTATACCGGTACTAGGAATATTATCATGTTTCTCCCTGGCTGCTATTTACTATCTACTGCTTTTTTTCTCACTTGGCATATTGTGGTAGCCTCATTCCCAGGCCAACCCCATTCTTTCTGTTCTTCGGTTTGCGTTGACAATAATACACGGATGCGGAAGAGCGGTGACACAAGCCGAAGAACGGGAAAAAACGGGGTAGGCCTGGGAACAAGGCTAATAGTGTGCATGGTGGAGCTGGATAGTTTGAAACAGCTGACAAGTGTTTATTACTGCATGTTGCTTAGTACATATCGCCTCTATGAAATGTTTTATCATTCTAGTCATGACACGATGCTCAACCCCGTCTACATCCCTCCGGACGCTTTGGAGGAAGTGGACAGTGGTGTGAAGATTGAAGATGATGAGGAAATTACGGTGAATAAAAACGCTCTTGATTCTGAGGACTAAGCTGATTGATGATTATTAACAATCTTAGTGCCAGCTTTTTATTCTGTAAATTACCTCCGCATTTTATTTTTATACATGTGTTTTTTTTTTAGCACCATCTACTTATGTACAGTGTCTTGACACAGGATACAACAGCACGACAGGGGGGAGGGTGTGAAACACAATTCATGTGTTCTTGCATTCTATACTTGAGTCAGAGCATTGTATAATATACACTCACAACCATGCATTCAATCTGTTAGCACACTCAGCACAGTATTGGTATTGCAGTTCTGGGAACAGTACTCTTAAGTAATTTTACCTACCACTTTGGTCTGTGACAACTCGTTAGGAAGAATTCACTCTCCAAACAGACAACTGGAGAAACACCTGATATTGGTATGAAGGAGAATGAGGCATAATTATGGAACAAATGCTCATAATTATTGCTACAGCTGCAAATGAAGCCTATGGCTGTGTGGGGGACATTCCTGTTGCAGAGAATGCATGTGGCAACATACCATTTTGCAGAAAATGTTCCAACTGTTCAGAACAAAACTTCATAATTATACAAACCAAAATGAAACAGTAAATTTAATGCCCTTATATGATTGTATACATGCACCTGGCATCTTGGAACTAGAAAACCAGTAGCTGAGCTGGAGCTCTGTGCTGGCAGTGTGGAACAATTCCCTGAAGTACTGTTGATAGCTGATTACGTGTGATCCTGGAGGAAGTGGACAGTACAATAATTATTATGGTGTGAAGATTGAGATGAGGGAATCACAGTGAATAAAAATGCACTGCTAGACCTAGTAGCAATCTTAGTGCCAGCTCCATGCAAAGTTTTATTTTATTCGCCCCAGACATTTTGTATTTCTTTATAATATTATACCTGCTCCATAGATACACAATATGCCTGCACGGTGCCGCATGCACGAGATCACATTAGCACGACAGGGGGGAGGGGCTGGTAGGAAGAATGTAATTAAGTCCGGCAATGGGCGTGACCTCTACTTCGTCGCAAAGACGTTCCTCGGCTCAAACATGCGTCTGTTACTGATTTTGGCACTGGTTGGGCCTGCTTTCTGCCAAACGAATTGCCCGCCATTCACTGCAGACCTCCTTGGGTCCACCAATGCAGCAAGTTCAACGGGATTAATCAGTGATGCGTTTAGAGCTATTACCGGAGAGACTTCAACGATAACTGTGCAGGTGCACGCCTCAAACATCGTGTGCCTTACAAGTGGTCAGATTCGGTACACCTACCGTGGGGTTTCAGTAGTTGTGAACCAGACCTGCAGTGGTACCTCTAACCCCGGGTGTACTGGGAACCCGACACTCTCCCAGTTCGACTTTGGGTGTGCAGCTGGCCCCATGTGGGTGGCCAGTGTGTTTGGCAGTGCTGATAGTATCATCACAACTCCCCCAACTGGTAGTCTTTCAACTACTCTTAGAAGCGACTGTGGAGTGTGTCTAAGTCCAGCACGAGCTGGATTTGCTGCAGTCACCAACAATGAGCAGCACTGTGGAAGTAAGTGAACTGCATGGCTCATTGCACACACATACACACACACACCAATGTAATATATCCTCATGCACGCACACTCCTCTAGCCTGCAATGGAGCTTGTAATATCGGTCTGATGATGTGCTTCAATAGGGCAGCCAGTGGCTGTTGCAACTTCTATGAGAACAACATGTGTGTGGTAACTTGCACATCTCCCTTAGTGCCTGACAGCAACTTTGACTGTGGTAAGTGACATTCACTTAACTCGCCTTCACATATGGTATAGCTTTCATACAGATGGCACTGTCCGTAAACTATACTTGTATCCACTTTTGACTGTCCTCTTCTCTTCTGCCAACGCATCACGAATCATTCTTCCCTGTAGTTAATGACTGCCCTATTCTGACCATTGCCAATGGCATGGTAGGCTACCAACCACCAGGAACTCCACCCCTCGTAGGAGCAACTGCCTCATACACTTGTAACAGTGGCTACACATTGGATGGAGACAACATGCGTACATGCCAGGATGTCAATGATGGGACGTGGACAAACAATGACCCATCCTGCAACCGTGATTCAATTTAACCTTTGCCTGTTATCACCCCATTCATTCCCACGCGCATACATTTTTCCCCCCACTGGCATGGAGGCTGTATGTACTTGAATTTACCTCAAATCTGAGTATTTAGGTAACCAGCAGGTTACAAGACGTTACTTGTTTTGCCATAATAACAGAAAACTGGAATCTCAGAAATGTTTAGACTATACATCACAACTAGCCTCGTTCTCAGGTGCTTGCATGCAGGTGCTCCCTTACCGAGGCAAGCACCTAGGAACAAGGTTATATCATAACCACAATTCTCCATGGATACTTTTTGCGCAATGTCCATGAGAGACTGAGAGTAATTCTGGTCATAATGTACAGGAACGCAGATTTACGGATTTAGGTTGAGAAGTATGGGGCTGTAGCCCCCCCCCCCCCCCCCCCCCGGTTGCATGTAGTTATACTGGTATGCACTCACATTGTGATGGCAATCAGTGGTAGTGTATCTCTTTGTATTATGCAGCTGTGGAATGTGGAGGTTTAGCAAGTCCTGCAAATGGCGAGGTCGCCACCAGTACAACCACATTTGGTTCAACAGCAACCTACAGCTGTAATAATGGCTACACTCTTTCTGGCAGTGCAACACGTAACTGCCAGGCTGATGCAACGTGGTCTAGCACTGAGCCTACTTGCACTCGTAAGTATGCAATGATTGTCTATTCTACACCATGCATCAGAGCACTTATTGCACTACCTAATTCATTTTCTTCTCTATAGCTGTGGATTGTGGAAGCTTAGTCAGTCCTGCAAATGGCCAGGTCACTGCCAGTACAAACAGACTTGGTTCAACTGCAACGTACAGCTGTAGCAATGGCTACACTCTTTCTGGTAGTGCAACACGCAACTGCCTGGCTGATGCAACGTGGTCGGACACTGAGCCTACTTGCACTCGTAAGTATGCCATATCAGCAGAGCATTGCACAGTCTTAACCTTGGTCTCAAGATGGAGAGTATGAGAACGGGGCTAATAGCTACCAGCCAGTAATCCAGTACATGTGAAATGTAATATTGTAGTATGCTAGAAATATACCAACATGCCTGTCTTGTCACACTACAGTTGTGGATTGTGGGACTATATCCCCTCCACCAAACAGCCAGGTTGATGCCAGAACTACTACATATGGTTCAACTGCATCCTATAGCTGTGAGCCAGGCTACGCTCTTTCTGGAAGTGCAACACGCACCTGTCAGGCCAATGGGACATGGTCAGGCAGTGAGCCGACCTGTGGTGAGCCAGGGATTGTGGATCTAACTATAACTGCATGAGGAATTTTGAATTGAATTCACAGTATCTTGTCTCACCTGTTAGTGGAGTAAGTATGCCATACCAGCAGAGCATTTCATTGTCTGAACCTTGGTCCCCTAGCTTTCGATAGGGAGAACCTGAGAGAACGGGGCTATTAATGTATAGTAGCTACCAGGCAGTAAATCTAGTAGCTACAGTCATGTAAAATGCTGCATTGCAGTAATGCATGTAGTATGCCAGAATGATAGAAAAATTTCTTGTCTTGTCACACTACAGCTGTGGATTGTGGAACTATATCCCCTCCACCAAACAGCCAGGTTGATGCCAGAACTACTACATATAGTTCAACTGCATCCTATAGCTGTGAGCCAGGCTACGCTCTTTCTGGAAGTGCAACACGCACCTGTCAGGCCAATGGGACATGGTCAGGCAGTGAGCCGACCTGTGGTGAGCCAGGGATTGTGGATCTAACTATAACTGCATGATGAATTTTGAATTGAATTCACAGTATCTTGTCTCACCTGTTAGTGGAGTAAGTATGCCATACCAGCAGAGCATTTCATTGTCTGAACCTTGGTCCCCTAGCTTTCGATAGGGAGAACCTGAGAGAACGGGGCTATTAATGTATAGTAGCTACCAGGCAGTAAATCTAGTAGCTACAGTCATGTAAAATGCTGCATTGCAGTAATGCATGTAGTATGCCAGAATGATAGAAAAATTTCTTGTCTTGTCACACTACAGCTGTGGATTGTGGAACTATATCCCCTCCACCAAACAGCCAGGTTGATGCCAGAACTACTACATATAGTTCAACTGCAACCTATGGCTGTGAGCCAGGCTATGTTCTTTCTGGAAGTGCAACACGTACCTGTCAGTTCAATGGGACATGGTCAGGCAGTGAGCCAACCTGTGGTGAGCCAGGGATTGTGGATCTAACTATAACTGCATGAGGAATTTTGAATTGAATTCACAGTATCTTGTCTCACCTGTTGGTGGAGTAAACAAACAGCTACAACAGTATTCAGTAATAAAATTATGTTTACTGGCATGTGACGTCAAAGGATGCATTCACTCATTGATTGCTACCGTGACTGCCACATACATTGCCAATTGAATATGTGTAGTGTATAGCAGCAGAAGTCTGACTTGTACGTATATACCCATGCAATTGATATTGCATTCAGTACGTGAAACACACAATATGTGAAAAGATATGTAGGGTGCATGCGGTTTACAACATATATATAGCTGTATAGCTACCACTGCTCCTAAAACAGACTTTACTATTGTGTCTGGCTCTCAAGCTAGTTCTCCACCAGCCGGTGAGACCATATGCAACTGTTCCACTAATCAGACACTGGTATAACGGTTAACTTTATAGGTATCGATCCCCAGTTAAAAATGTTCTCCGGAAATTCGATTCTGAATTTCAAAATACCGGTACAAGCTCTGCATTCTTTCCCTGCCAAACTATATCTGAGGATTGGATTAGTGCATGGGCATGCAGCTTGCATGCTACGGCAATGTGAAACACAATTCATGTGTTCTTGCGCATGCATTCTATACTTGAGTCAGAGCATTGTGTATACACCTCACAACCATTCAATCACTCTGCAGACCATACATCTGTTAGCACACTCAGCACAGCAGCCATTATTAGTATTGCAGTTCTTGGAACAGTACTCTTGGTAGTTTTACCGCTTTGGCCTGTGACAATTCTACTGGTTAGGAAGCATTCACACTCCAATCAGACAACTGGAGAATTCTATGAAACACCTGATATTTGTATGAAGGAGAATGGAACAAATGCTCATATTGCTACAACTGCAAATGAAGCCTATGGCTGTGTGGGGGACATTCCTGTTGCAGAGAATGTGGCATACATGCCAGTTGCAGAAAATGTTCCAACTGTTCAGAACAAAGTGTATGGCAGTGTGAGTGGAGCAGCAGTGAACACTGATACAATGGAACAGGTTAATGTGGATGATATGCATGTTTATGACGTTGTGAAAAACAATTGAAGTGCTAGTGGTGGTTAGCCTGAGCAATTGTATGCTACTGAATATCGTGTGAATTTGCATGTGATGTGATCTTATGATTAGAGTTGGTAGTGTTCTGTGGTCAATTGGAACAGCATGCATAATGTAACTTCCAGTAGCTACAACACACCTGTTGGTAAGTATCCTGCGTGTGATACTGGAAGCGATCTGTACTGGGGTTGGTTTGGGTCTGGGGCCGAGACTATCCATATAGTTGAGTTCCTGGATCAGGTTGGGCTCAGGCTTTAATTTTTTTTTTGCTTAATTACATCTGCACAAATAAGTGGGAGTGCATATCTATAATTTATGCATAACCTTATCTGAACCCGGTTAAATGTACCCAGAGGAGGCTGGACATGGTCCTATACTGAAGTGAGGAATTTTTGGAGTTGGGAAATAAAGCTTTGCCAGCAAGTCCATGTCAACAACAGGTAGATTTTTTCTAGTGCAAGTAGTTTGCAGCTAATATTCAACAGTAGATCTATGTGGTAATTAACTTGTTACTGTTGAGTCTGACAGCATACCTCACTCATTTTGAGTCATTAATTTTATACACTGATCTCACTCACTCTCACTTAGGCTCTCACTCATACTGATCGTAAGTGATTGAGAGCTCTGACTTTGTGCTAGCCTCATTCCCCATTCTTTCTGTTCTAAGGTTTGCGTTGACAATAATACACGGATGCAGAAGAGCGGTGCTGCTCTTCCGCATCAGTCAACGCAAACTGAAGAACAGAAGAAACGGGGTAGGCCTGGGAACGAGACTAACTATATGCCATACCAGAGATTGAAGAATCAATACTATCCACAGGGACATAATTATACTCTGTGGTTACTTGGCTGCATGTCCCTGATGCGAGGAGGAGATTGGGTGATTATAGGACCTCGGCAGCTAACACATCTTGTTGAGGACATGCAGAGCAAAGAAACCCTTTACTGCACCTTGTCAGCCTGCCATGGCTACTAGTCACTAGACTAGCACGAGAACGTGAATACTCATGGAAGAACTTCTGAACACTCCCAGAGAGGAGGTGAATAGAATGTGGTCTGAGGCAAGAGTGCATGCAGTGGACTTGAACACCTAGTGTAGTACTTGCATAGATATAACTACCTGCATATATTTGTCAGTCACATCACTGTGAGTTAATTGAATGCATGCTCCTGATTGCCAGCAAACCATGTCTTGCTGCTGGCCACTAGGAAGCACCACAACATTTTCAGTCCTGAGTAGGCAAGTAATTTACAGTCTGCCAACTTGATCTCTATGTAGGTGTTTAATGATTGTCCTCTTCTCTTCTGCCAACGCATCATTACGGAGCTCTGCATGTGCTGGTAGTGTGGAACAACTACTGTTGGTAGATTATGTGTGATCTTGGAACCAGAAAACCAGCGTAGTGTGGAACAATTCCCTGAACTACTGTTGATAGATTACGTGTGATCCTGGAGGAAGTGGACGAGGGAATTACAGTGAACAAAAATGGTCTTGATTGTCAGGACTAGACCTATTAGCAATCTTGCCAGTTTTGCATTTTTTTCTCACTTAGGTACCTTGAACCACATTAGCACGACGGGGGGGAGGGGCTGGTCGGAAGAATGCAATTACGTCCGGCAATGGGCGTGACCTCTACTTCGTCGCAAAGACGTTCCTAGGCTCAAACATGCGTCTGTTGCTGATTTTGGCACTGGTTGGGCCTGCTTTCTGCCAAACGAATTGCCCGCCATTCACTGCAGACCTCCTTGGGTCCACCAATGCAGCAACTCCAACGGGGTTAGTCAGTGATGCGTTTAGAGCTATTACCGGAGAGACGTCAACGATAACTGTGCAGGTGCACGCCTCAAACATCGTGTGCCATACAAGTGGTCAGATTCGGAACACCTACCGTGGGGTTTCAGTAGTTGTGAACCAGACCTGCAGTGGTACCTCTAACCCCGGGTGTACTGGGAACCCCACACTCTCCCAGTTCGACTATGGGTGTGTATCTGGCTCTGTGTGGGGAGCCAGTGTGGGTGGCAGTACTGATAGTATCATCACAACTCCCCCAACTGGTAGTCTTTCAACTACTCTTAGAAGCGACTGTGGAGTGTGTCTAAGTCCAGCACGAGCTGGATTTTCTGCAGTCACCAATAATGAGCAGCACTGTGGAAGTAAGTGAACTGCATGGCTCATTGCACACACATACACACACACACCAATGTAATATATCCTCATGCACGCACACTCCTCTAGCCTGCAATGGAGCTTGTAATATCGGTCTGATGATGTGCTTCAATAGGGCAGCCAGTGGCTGTTGCAACTTCTATGAGAACAACATGTGTGTGGTAACTTGCACATCTCCCTTAGTGCCTGACAGCAACTTTGACTGTGGTAAGTGACATTCACTTAACTCGCCTTCACATATGGTATAGCTTTCATACAGATGGCACTGTCCGTAAACTATACTTGTATCCACTTTTGACTGTCCTCTTCTCTTCTGCCAACGCATCACGAATCATTCTTCCCTGTAGTTAATGACTGCCCTATTCTGACCATTGCCAATGGCATGGTAGGCTACCAACCACCAGGAACTCCACCCCTCGTAGGAGCAACTGCCTCATACACTTGTAACAGTGGCTACACATTGGATGGAGACAACATGCGTACATGCCAGGATGTCAATGATGGGACGTGGACAAACAATGACCCATCCTGCAACCGTGAGTTCAATTTAACCTTTGCCTGTTATCACCCCATTCATTCCCACGCGCATACATTTTTCCCCCCACTGGCATGGAGGCTGTATGCACTCAAATCTGAGTATTTAGGTAACCAGCAGGTTACAAGACGTTACTTGTTTTGCCATAATAACAGAAAACTAGAATCTCAGAAATGTTTAGACTATACATCACAACTAGTCTCGTTCTCAGGTGCTTGCATGCAGGTGCTCCCTTACCGAGGCAAGCACCTAGGAACAAGGTTATATCATAACCACAATTCTCCATGGATACTTTTTGCGCAATGTCCATGAGAGACTGAGAGTAATTCTGATCATAATGTACAGGAACGCAGATTTACGGATTAAGGTTGAGAAGTATGGGGCTGTAGCCCCCCCCCCCCCCGGTTGCATGTAGTTATACTGGTATGCACTCATACCAGTATAACTACATGTGATGGCAATCAGTGGTAGTGTATCTCTTTGTATTATGCAGCTGTGGAATGTGGAGGTTTAGCAAGTCCTGCAAATGGCGAGGTCGCCACCAGTACAACCACATTTGGTTCAGCAGCAACCTACAGCTGTAATAATGGCTACATTCTTTCTGGTAGTGCAACACGTAACTGCCAGGCTGATGCAACGTGGTCTAGCACTGAGCCTACTTGCACTCGTAAGTATGCAATGATTGTCTATTCTACACCATGCATCAGAGCACTTATTGCACTACCTAATTCATTCTTCTCGGTAGCTGTCGACTGTGGAGGCTTAGTCAGTCCTGCAAATGGCCAGGTCACTGCCAGTACAAACAGACTTGGTTCAACTGCAACGTACAGTTGCAACAATGGCTACACTCTTTCTGGTAGTGCAACACGCAACTGCCAAGCTGATGCAACGTGGTCTAGCACTGATCCTACTTGCACTCGTAAGTATGCCATATCAGCAGAGCACTGCACTGTCTTAACCTTGGTCTCATGACTCCACCCAGCTTTCGATGGGAATGGGGCTATTATTGTCTAATAGCTACAAGCCAGTAATCTAGTACATGTAAAATGTAATATAGTAGTATTCTAGAAATAATATACCAACATGCCTGTCTTATCACACTACAGCTGTGGATTGTGGAACTATATCCCCTCCACCAAACAGCCAGGTTGATGCCCGAACTACTACATATGGTTCAACTGCAACCTATAGCTGTGAGCCAGGTTACGCTCTTTCTGGAAGTGCAACACGCACCTGTCAGGCCAATGGGACATGGTCAGGCAGTGAGCCAACCTGTGGTGAGCCAGGGATTGTGGATCTGCATGAGGAATTGTGGATTGAATTCACAGTATCTTATCTCACCTGTTGGTGGAGTAAACAAACAGCTACAACAGTATTCACTGTTGTATGTTTACTGGCATATGACGTCAAAGAACTTCAGGAATTTAATGTATGCACTCACTCATTCATTGCTATACTACACTGCCACATACATTGCCAAGTGTGTAGTGTATGCAGTACACTACTCTGTGTGTATGCGTCTTGTGTGAGTGACAGGACTGGACTAGTGACGAACATAACCATCATGTATATACTTGAGTGACATGCGACCTTCATACTTATTGGGTGCTTCCCAGTTGCAGGGGGGGGAGTGAGTACGAGAGCGTGAAATTGCTTGTATTTTGTTAATGCAACATTGTCTAGTAAGTATTATGTATTCGGTATGTATTCATTAAGCCTATTCATGAACCCTTTTATAGTGCCATCTTAAATAAGGTTGATAAACAGTCCTAACAAACTTACGCTCAGTTTCCACAGTAGCTACCTGAGTATATAGGTTGCAAAGCTCACATCTGATTGGTTTACCTAGGTCATGTGATATAGCACTAGTGTATTAGGTTAAAATTATTAGAGCTGGTTAAGGGGATGGTTAGGAGACATTATTAGCCAATGGCATTACCTCCAGGGTTAGGTCTGATCATAAGCCTTGCTTCCCGATCGGAAACTATTCTAACCAAGGGTTGTATAGTTTATTGCGTGGACCAATCCAGAGGGATATCATTATAGCACTTAGTGAAATTATCCTCGTACTATAGCCATTGGACTCATGGAATTGTTTTACCGCCTACTCATTGAATACATTATGATACTGCTGCAGCTAGCATGCATGCCACTTGCCTTTACTTTAGTGAGATGCTCATCGCAAATTGCAAACTGCACACAGTGTCAGGCTAATGTAGCAGGACGGTTAACCTGTGGAACCTGTCTACCCGGATACAATCTTGAAGGCAATGAGTGCAAATGTAAGACTCCTTCTTTGAATGTTATGATGGTTAAAATGTAATCATTGCATGATGTCACTGCTTATCAGATTTACCAAGTGGACAGCATAGGGACATTTTATAGTGTGGTCAAGTTCTCAAAATGCAAGCAATTAGATTAGAGACTAAATTCATTTTAAATTTGCCTATTGTAGAGTCTTGGAATGAGGCCACCCCAGGTCTGGGTGATTGAGTTACAGCTGAGTAATTTATTCTGCAGCACCCTGTGATGTTCGGTTCTGTAAAGCCTGTGGTGATGATTCAACCAAGTGTATGGAGTGCAACAATGGGTATGAAGTGGATGCATCCAAGTTGTGCATTGTTGGAGGGGGTGGTGGTGGAGGACTGGACAGAGCAGGATTGATCGGTAAGTGAATCTCGATGCTACCAATATGTGACATCATGTGAGACCATATGACATCTGTGAGGTTATATTATCCATGTGAATGTGAATGTTATGATATGCATATACCCAGGAGCGAGAATATACCACATGAGGCCTTATGGGTGATGGTATGCCCTGACTCATTGCACTCAGTGTTGCAAGCCGGACTCTACTTCAGATTGAGCAAACACACCCCAACATTGGCAGAGGCTATGGGGAGGGGGGGGGGGGGGGGGGGGGGGGGGGTCAGGCTTGCAAACCTAAGTATATATGACATGTGTACTTGCACCTTGTAGGTCTCCATCAAGCTTTGCAAGCAACAGTTGGTTGGGAGTGCAAATATGGGATGTGTGGGACTGAGTGATGCTACACGTTTTCAGTGTGTAGCTTGAATACCTTCTCTTTAATACTGCAGGGGTGATTGTGGGAGCCATTATTGCATTTGTCATCCTACTGGCTATTGTGATGTGCATCATAGTGGGTATTCATCGGCTGAAGGAGCCCAAAAAACCACCGCCAAAGCGGGCATCCAGATTAGTATTTCCTGGTGAATTCACTGCCTTGTAAGTGCCTGCAGAAGATAAAAATACCATGATGGCACCAATTTCTAATAATTATGGGGTTTTAAAAACATAGAAGTGGCTGCTCTAATTGTCCTATAGTCTAATTAATGGATGGTAATTTAACGACATTAACCAAACTAATGGGAAAGCATGCACCAATGTTAATTACTGAACAATGGGAGAGTGTGCACCATGTAAGAGTTTACTGAAATAGAGTGTGTGCTCCAATAGTTTATAATACTTGGCCAGTGTGAACTAGGTGTATACGAATAGTTTAATAATGTGCACTAATAGTTTTTTTCCTATTATTTCAGTAAACTCTATTGCCAATGGTGCGGATGCACTATTTATGTTGTGTTGTGAAGCTTTCATACAATTCACACATAGTATGCATGCATCTGCTTTCCTACATGGAATTTGATAGTGCATGTGTTACAATAGAGTTATTACAGGTTACTATTGCAAATTAATATAATTTATGCAATTGTCCCAACGTAAATTCCCTACCAATAGTTTACTGAAGTAAATGGTGTGCACCAATAGTTTACTGAAATAAGTGGTGTGCACCGAGTGTATAGCTACCAATAGTTTACAGGAGTTTTAAATTCTCTGTTGTTCATTTCTCCTTTTGTTTTCTAGCGGTCATGTGATGCAGAATCCATTTTACATGGGTTCAAAGCAGGCAGAACATCTTGCGCAGCAAGGCAAGGAAGGAGAGGAGGAGGAAGGAGATCTAGAGGAGGAGGAGGGGGAGGAGGAGGAGGGGAAGGAGGAGAGGGATGAGGCAGTGGGAAGTGAGCACTCACTGGAACAGATTGATGAGGAAGAAGAGGGGGAGGAGAATCCATAAACAAACATGCTCTTTCAAAACGTAGTACATAGTTTGTGAATAGTTGACAGTTGGACTGTCTACGTTAGATGAAAGTATATTTTACCACATGCAAAAGCGTTTATCACTATAAATCAGTTTAACCAACCGTTTTGAGAAACACCTTTATAGTTAACGCTGGTTTTATACATGTGAGATATGGTTGCCAACTTAGTAGAAATAAAATTAATGACCAGTACTTTGTAGCTAACCACATCACTTGCAGTGTGTACCATCTTAGAATGCAGTCAACGTGCTTTGTAGTGAAGAAGTGAATTGATCTCCTTAATTCAGCAGTTGTAGCAACAACACTACAGGCTTTACTATCTACCATGGTCTACACAAACCATGCACATTACATGTAGTAACATTACAACCATCAATTCCTGGAATATAGGGGCACAGAACTAACTTACTGCAAGTCTCTCCAAATTATTTTAATTTGCATGTGTTTTCTTAGCAGTATTGAAAACGGTATGGAATGTGATCAGAGCTCTCCAGTGTGCAGACTGACAAGCTGGTTATCAGAGCAGACTGTCTCACTTTCAGACAACAGAGAGTTGTATGGATCTATTTCTGACTGTACTGCAGTGTTCCCTGGAGTGCCACAGGAGTCAGTACTAGGCCCCTTCCGGTTCTCTATTTATGTCGATGATCTGGCATCTCCCTCTGTCTCACAAGTTCTAGAAGTTCTATATTTAGATTACCTCATGCTACATCGGGGCATCCAATCAAACTGCATGACTAATGGACGTAATGTAGCATCCGATTCATTGCAAGAACATGTTTGTTTACAGGTTCTTGGTAACATATGCAGAATAGTATACCTGTGATCGATGACTACAAAGTGTACAAAAATGACATGGCCCGTGTTGTTTTAGTCTGAACTAGTTTATTATAATTAGGTAGAAGTCGCATTGTTTAGTTTAGTTTTAGTTTTAATTACTAAATCTCAAAAGGGCTAGTAAAGGCTCTTTTAGTTTTAGTAACCACCTTTTTGGGGTGATTTAAATAATATTAGTTTAGTTGTAGTTTTGATTAACAGGCTGAGACAGTCCTCATTTTAGTTTTAGTTTTAATTACTAAAGTGAAATATGCCATCCTAAAATGCATTATAGTTTTATTTTAGTTAACTCGTCACATGGGTTGTCTCATGCAGCTTGACAAACTTTAGTATATAGCTGCTACTCCCTCCATTGCTGTGTGCAGTGCTGGAAACTGTGGAAGCAACCCAAACATTTGCAACTGATGCATGCATACACACTCACCATGAACATACTGATGAACACATGTTTGCATGAGAAAGAGAGTCTGGGCGCTGCAGCACTTGTTAATTGGTGAGTATACCATATAGCTAAGCTAGCTTGTAACTGCACACATTCAAGTCTTGATCTTCCCAGTTCCATGGAGGAACTGCATGGGATTGCAGGCAGCTAGGTATTAGCTGATCCAATTTCAGCTTGGTCTGTATAACTGCATGCTCTGCGCACCTGTTTCCTTATCTTCCTGATAGCTCCGGGTAGCTATAGCTACCATTGTGTGGATATATATTCATGTCGACTCATCTGAATGATCCAGCTGTCAGTTAGCTACAGAGTAGTGCTACAACAAAAGTGAGATATTTGAGAACCACATAGCTACCACAGCAAAATAATAGCTTTGGTCTGGCTTCAACCTGGAGCATGCCTTCAATAGGCACTGTCACCTGTGTGACATTGTGTGCACAATGCATAGTGCACAATGTAAAAGAACAACGCATAATGTTTTTTGTGCCCTCACGTATCTCTGTGTGGATGTTACATTCTTGGTAGAGTAACTGCGGGGGTGTCCCGGACACCTCGCTATAATTCCTTTGCCAATTGTCCGGACGTTTCGGGAAGAAAATTGTGGATGTCCGGATAACCCCCCCCCCCCCCCCCCCCCCCCATCTGGACACCTCTGTACTTACTCTATGCCACCCATCCGCCCGTCATTTGTAACACTTCCCTCCTAAATTTGAATTTTCTCCCCAAACCAGCATGGTTAAGTCAAACGAAGTGGCTATTGGTCCGGCAGGAAGTAGGGCGGTGGGGCCGGCTCTAGATGCGCACACGTTTCCAGTATACCTATACCTAAATGACGTGGATATTGGTCCGGCAGGAAGCACGTACTTTAGGTATAGGTACCGGAAACGTGCACGCATCTAGAACCGGCCCTTGCCCTAATATACCCTAATCCATTGCCCTACTTCCTGCCGGACCAATATCCACTTCGATAGTATGACTGTACTTTCTGCCTGACAAATATCCACATTTGTATGCTCCCATTAGACTCTTAAAATCACTGCACTCACATACCTATGACATTGTCATACCTGCACTTGTACAAGTTGGCGCCTGGCGCGGTCAGCCAAAATAATTAACTACGGCGATAATTGCCTACATGTCAACAACTTATTAAGAAAAGGACACTTGCTATTAATCCGCGATCTTGGAATACCAGTGTTGTCCTGTCGCTGTCTCGTATGTATGTAGCTAATAGTTGTACGTAGAGATATCCACCATGGCGATCTACAGGGTATTGTTAATAGCAGTTATCTGTCTGGGTTTCAAATTTGCAAGGATCCAAGCGCAGAACTGTCTACTGATTCAAGAAAACGAGTTGGGTACTACTGAGGCTTCGAGCCCAACTGGACTGATCTCTGCCGCCTACGTTCTCACCACAGGCGATAACACCAATCCGCCTAGCGTGCGGCTCTTCAATTTTACAATAGTTTGCGTCGTGGCAGGAGCAATGCGAGATACCTACACCCAAACATCGGTGATTGCAAGCTACACGTGTACGGGGTCACCTTCGGACTGCACTGGAGGCATGTTGCTCACCCAGTTCGAGTTTCAGTGCACGAGCGGTAGCTGGGCTCCCGGTGTGGCTGGAAGCACCGAGAACATCATTACCACGCCGGCGGCCGGTAACCTATCCACCCTGCGCAGAACAGACTGTGGAGTGTGCGTCAGCCCGGCTAGGAGCGCTTTTGAAAGTATCACCAACAATGAACAGCACTGTGGACGTAAGTACAAGGGGCCTCATTAATTTTAATGCATATCAAAAAAAAATTAATAAAGTTCCAGTGGAACTTCTATAATCATGACACCATTGGGGACAATATAATTTCAAGAGTTTTGTAGCGGTCTTTTCTGAGGTTCAAAATGTCATAGATAATAGAGCCAACCTATTATCTATGATAGATAGCTAATAGAGCCAATTGTGGCTCTATTATCTATGCCGGGGAAAACCAATTATCTGAGACCTTGAAAATCAGGCTTCCTTTCTTGAAAGGTCTATTATATTGTGTTAGGGGCACAATATACAACAAAGGACGATTTTATGAGGGTCTACTATCGGACCGGATGTTATGAAAGAACTAGCTCACTTGTGCGGAGCACACTTACTGTCCTTGGTGCGCTGGCCGGGATACTCAAGTGTTTCTCTGCCTCCTCCAAGCCTTGAACGTGCTTTCAGCAGCTATGTGCATGCTCGTATACACCATGAGACTGCATGGTGCATGCATGCACTGATGGATTTTAGTATACTGTAAGTGCATGTGGGGGTAGGGGGCCCAATATCATGATCAGTGTTGGGCCCCCCAAACTATTCAACACACCAGAAGTGGGACTTCATTCTGATGTTGAGAGGGAGGTGCTGAATGCATGGGCATCCCATGAGAGAATGGGCAATATTCCGATCAAAATTCACACTCAGTAATATACGTGAATGTTGATTGGAGTTATGGAATGTTCGTTGATTTGGACAACAAATAGTACTTGGTAATTATCAACACATTTTCACTCCAGAACACAATTCTGCAATAGCATTATTAGAACTGAGGCTAGTAGATTAAGCCATGGTCATCATGCCAGTAATGTAAAGGCTTGTTTATGCAATTGTATATAATTACATAGTAATGTAATGGCATGACTGTTGTGTATACAATTATCATTACATTGCATAATTATATAGGTGCCACATCTTGTTTGTCCATGTCTGAGATTTTGTTGCAATAGCTATTATTTTACAATGCAATCCATTCCGGTTGTCATGATATTATAAGCCAGGAAAGAATCCTGAAATGTTGGGTTGTATGAAGCCAGTGGAATGCCACATACCAGCATGGTGGTGCCAGGCACTAACTAATAACCTGTCCTTTAAAACATTGCATTTGATACTTGCAAAGGTACCGGTGAATCCCACTAAACAATTCCGCTTTTGTCATCCAAGCTTGGTGTTGTTTATAGTCAAGTTAAATTTTCCAAAAGTGACTATAGCAACTGTACATAGCTATCATAGCCGTGCTATGTATGAAGTGGTACTGCCAACCTTCTTCAAGAACATCAACAGTACAATTGGTAACACTTTGTGACAACCCCGCAGGCATGGAGTCTGCACAATATCCATGGTATATAGGTTCAACATGCATGTGTTGGCCTCTGGTCACAGATCCTGGATTATAAGTACAACTACAAGTCACACATCGTACTGCTTAGTCATGTGACCTGCTTGATCATGTGAACAATGTACTAGTGCCACCTATTATCGTTTGTCAGTTGACATCAGTTGACAGTAGCTACACATTCTATTTTCGTGCCTGTGCATTAAGTTAATGCTCCCATTACCGTCATCCTTATGTATCAATTGGGTGCATGCTCTCTTGTACTCAACTTTGAATGAGTCCCACATGCTCCCTTCATCTTTCATATTTGTATGGCGCCCCCATCTCACTTCGGTTCACTTCACTTGGTGTGCAGTTGCAATTAGAAATAGGACCCACAACCACGCAGATCCAACAAACTTGGATCTATAATAGACTATACAACACCCATCAATCTGAAATCAGATTCTTAACTGTAGAAATAATTTTTTTTAGCTATCTGTTTCCTCCTATACACTCACACAGCATGTCTTCCGGACTGCAGTGATTCATTCATACCTGTTTTCTGTACACCTACACAGCATGTGCTGCGGACTGTAATATGGGGGCAATGATGTGCCTTAGCAGAAGTCAAGGAAGCTGCTGCAACTTTTACAACAATTCTGAGTGCGTTCAACAGTGTCCATCACCAAGGACACCTGATGCAAACTTTGATTGTGGTGAGATTGTTAAGTATAACAGAATGCAGCTATCACAACACAGCACATAATGAATACTGTATGCTCCCCACGTAAATGTTTTATCAACATCATGGATGCACGATTGAGTTGCATGAATGAGCTACGTAGCTACATGATAAGGAAGAGTTTCAGCTCAGACACTGTACTGCACTTCCATTTTGACTTGCTGACATGCGTGCTAATGCATGGTAACCGATGGATGCAAGAAGCGTCATTGCCATAGCAACAGAAATGACAATGTCTATTTTTCTTGAGGTTATGGTTATGAGCTCATTGCACAGTGGGCGTGTTCGTCAATTCCCATTTTTCTCACACAGAAATTAAGCTAGTGAATCATACTTAGCTAGCTAGCTACTCGATGCAAAGCAGGGTGGGTAGTCAGCATGCAGGCTGTTGTACGCCGGTAAAATATTCCAGCAAACTATTCGGCAAAATCTCCAGTGTGAATACTGCCAGCAACTCAATTCTAATGTTAGAGACACACCATCGGAAGCACTAGAGCATGACGTCAACAGAAGCATTGTATGGCTAGGCTGAACAGTCCTTGAAAGAGCGATCCTTGAGGTGATTATCCACCATCATGACTCTCCTCTTTAGAATACAGTGCTGTACAACTTTGGAACAGTCATAACTATTTTGATAAAGGCTTTGTCTGGCCCTAGCTTTCTACACTGTTTGTTTATTTCAATACAGTCTTTTACTTTTGGCGACAAAAAGGTGCATGATTAAAGTATAGCTACAGTGCGCATGTCCGCATGTAAGGATGCATAACCTTAATATGGATGGTAAATGCACATGTAGAGCTTTTAATATGGTGAGCAAAGTTGCAGCACAGTGCATGAGATATCCAATGTCCTGTTAAAGCTAGTACTAAGAATTAGTATGACATGCTCACTGGCTTCTCTCTCATAACAGTTTTGGATTGTGGAAATCTTACAGACCCAGTGGGTGGTCAGGTTGTTGTGAATGGGACAACACCTGGCTCAGTGGCCACCTACAGTTGCAGTACAGAGTTCCGTCTGAATGGGACTTCCCTTCGTACATGCCAGACAAGTGCCCAGTGGTCTGAGAGTGCTCCCACATGTGATCGTAAGGATGGAACAACTATAGTGGCTAGCAGTAATGTCCAAGTCGGAGTGAGCATAACTATGCAGTTAGCAAACATGATACACAGTACCAGTAATAGGTTAAGGTTCTGCCATTCATACAGGGTGCCACTAGACTGGAAGAGCTGGGCCTTATATAGTAATAACCAGATTTGGTCAAGGGGAAATTGCTTGTGTGTGTGTATTGGGGGGGGGGGGGGGGGGATTTCCTCCCCTAAAGAACTAAATTGTTAGAGATGCAGTTTGATTGAGTCTGGAATAAGTTGGCCATTACTTACTGACTTGACTTGCTTCGCATAATAATTATTCTACAGTCATTGACTGCGGGACTCTACCCGATCCCAGCAATGGCACGGTGACCTTGACAGGAACTCTATTTGGTGCAGAAGCAAGCTACAACTGCACAGAGGGGTTCAGGATCAGCGGGACCAGCAGCCGCACCTGTCAGATGAACGATGAGTGGTCCGGAAGTGAACCCACATGCGATTGTAAGAACAAGACCAAAACAGTTAGCTACCATTTCATCATAGTGTCCAGAACATTTTAAGCTTGAGGTCATGCACATTAGCTGTAGAAGAAGGAAGGTGTGTGAATCATATCAAGTGCTGATAAGTTATCTCTTAAGTACTACGATGAAATCGATTCATACACAACACTGGTCAACAATCAGACGGGATACCTGCTGGGTTTGACTTTAGTATTATTATTGGTATAGTTATTAAGTCATCCCCTGCCAACTATTTATTGTTGCACATGTAAGGTTGCAGATGGTGTAAATTGGATCTCGAAAGTGATTCCACTGCTCTCTCTATATAGTCATTGACTGTGGGACTCTACCTGATCCCATCAATGGCACGGTGACCTTGACAGGAACTGGATTCGGTGCAGAAGCAAGCTACAACTGCACAGAGGGGTTAAGGATCAACGGGCCCAGCAGCCGTGCCTGTCAGATGAATGATGAGTGGTCCGGAAGTGAACCCACATGTGATCGTAAGAGCATGCAGGATCAAAACAGCTAAGCTAACATTTCATCATAGTGTCCAGAACATTTTAAGCTTGAGGTCATGCACATTAGCTGTAGAAAAGTGCTTAATTAGCATTCATACTACGGTGAAATCGATTCATACACAACACTGGTCAACAAATCAGACGGGGTACCTGCATGCTGGGTTTCGACTTTAGTACTATTATTTGGTATAGCTAGTCATTCCCCAGCTAACTATTTATTGTTGCGCATGTAAGGTTACAGATGGTGTATATTGGATCTCGAAAGTGATTCCACTGCTCTCTCTATATAGTCATTGACTGTGGGACTCTACCTGATCCCAACAATGGCACGGTGACCTTGACAGGAACTGGATTCGGTGCAGAAGCAAGCTACAACTGCACCGAGGGGCTTAGTATCAATGGGACCAGCAGTCGTACCTGTCAGATGAATGACGAGTGGTCTGGAAGTGACCCCACATGTGATCGTAAGAGCAGGACCAAAACAACTAGCTAAGTAGTTACCACACCCAGGTTGGCATAATAAGCTTGAATGTTAGCTGGAGAAAGATGATGCACAAGTCCTGTCGTATGCTGATAGTTCTCGATTAGCAAGTTCTACATGTATGACATTACATATTCTTTCTTCCGATAATTTCCAGAGGGAGGGGGTTTGTACAAATGAAAGCAATCCCTTCTAAATTCATTATACATATCTTCTGACAGATTCAGTTGTCAATATAGTTAGTGACAATATAGTGATCACAACTAAACATATGGTTATCAGGTTTCGTGCTCCCTCTCCCTGTAGCCATTGACTGTGGCCGTCTGCGTGACCCAAACAATGGGAGTGTGGAGCTCACAAACTTTGCATTTCTGGGCTCTCAAGCCTTCTACCGCTGCAGAGGAGGATTTGTGCTAAATGGGAATGGAGCTCGTACCTGTCAGGAAAATAGTGCTTGGACCGGAAGCGACCCTGTTTGCGAAGGTGGGTCACTCACAAAATGTTGTCTCTAAGTATATTCTTGTGTGTATGTGTGTGTGTGTGTGTGTGTGTGTGTGTGTGTGTGTGTGTGTGTGTGTGTGTGTGTGTGTGTGCATGCATGTGTGTGGGTGTCAGTTGATCCCATATACTGTAGCTATAGAGTACATATCAAGCACCCACTACTTAATTTTTGGCCAACTACCCTTGACTCTGTTACATCCATGTGCACAGCTATCAGTTGTGGAGATTTGAGTGATCCTCAAAATGGGAGTGTCTCTGTCCTCTCAACCACCTTCACATCTGTGGCAACCTACTTCTGTGCTGATGGCTTCAACCTTATGGGTCAAACAACCAGACGCTGCCTGCAAAACAGGATATGGAGTGGATTCGCTCCCATATGTGAAGGTTAGGTGCACCACTAATAGCTACTCAAAGATGTTCGCCTGGACCAGCATGCAATGTCCATTGCCAAAGTTTCATAGCTTGTCCATTCAAGTCTGTTGTGGGAACATGGTACACTTAAACTTTAAATATGGCTGTTTTTGGTGTAGGGCCTAAATTATGGGCTAGTATAGTGTCCAACAAGCTAGTTATTTTCCACTTTGGCTAGTAGTCACTTGAGCTAGTAGTAGTAACCAACCTACAATATGACTTGAGCCTAGTAGGCGTACTGTTTGGGTATATTAAGGTGAGCGAAAACTTCTGATATGTTTACATGTAACTCTCCAGTAAATAACCTTAGATATAGTTAATTAAGGCCCTGAGTTTGATGGTTTTCCTGAGCTGGGAAGAGGAGTCAATAGGCATGATCTGTGCATGGAATTGTGCCATAATCATCTTCTCATACAAGGGGATGGCATGAACACAGACACCTTGAAATTTCAAGGATGATGGACAGTGCCCATCCAGGGCCACATCTATGGGTAGTGTTTCCTAGCTAATAATAAACTACATCAGCAGTTGCTATTCACCATTTTATATATTGCTGTGTGCTATTAACTACAACAGTTCAAAACTGCTCTCAGATAGCTAGAACCTCAGAGGGCCAAGCATTTCACAAACGTACTGGCAAACCTATACCTCATAGACTTCTATATAGCTGCCCTCTATTGCATGTAAAATTAACTGCTACATGACGATGTATGCTACCTATTCCCATACTTTATGCGCTTCCATTGGTGAAGTGGTGCATAAAAGTCTGGCATTGATTTTATCGGTCAGAGCTCCGTGCAGAATTGCAAGCTACAGGCCAGAGTTTTTCCCACAGCCTCTGGCAATTGAATTGAATCTCTGCATTATATAGCTCCATGAAAGCATAAAAGTAGCTATGTAGAAACTTTGTACCTTATACATGAAGACTGAAGCCACCCCCATTACTACCATGATTTATGATACTGAAACGTTTCGGAAGCTAATCAGTATGACTGTGCAGGGATCCAAACCGGATTTGGAGATGCAAACTCATTGGCAAAGCACTCACTCATTCCATGCTTTCACTTATGGCATGCAGCTGTGAACTGTGGTATGCTGCAAGTGTCTAATGGAACAGTCAACCACACAGAGGGGACTCGGTTTCCTGCTGTGGCTATCTATATGTGTAACCGGGGATACAACTTCAGTGACAGTGGGAACATCGAACGAACCTGCCTGGCAGATGGGAGCTGGTCTGGCACTCCTGTTGAATGCATTGGTGAGTGGGCTACATGCATGATTATATTGCCCAACAACTGCAACATGCAGCTGTCAGTATAGCATGTGAGAAGAGCATGCACGTTTTGGTTATAGTTTGGTTTGATTCACTAAAATTGTACTGTAAATAGTACGGTTGTAAATCTGGCCTCTCTGAAAACCATTGTAGTTTTTCAAGGTCAGTATATTGCAAGCTATCAATAAGTCATGTAGCTATTCAAGGAAAGGACTGCCTAGGGGTGGAAGCTAGCATCATCCAATTCCAGTACCGATGAAGTGTAGCACAGAATAATATTGGCCTGGGTAGGCATCAATAGCTATAGGCACCTGACTGTGTTGGCCGAACAAATGTGTTCTCCATAGGGTAATATCTGTAGAAATGGAGATGATGCTGACTCTATAATTATGTGATCTGCTATTGTGAAAGCTGTAAACTTCAACAGGTATACCGGTTAATCAATCATTTCGAAGCTGCACAAATATAGCATGCAATCCTCGCTCAGCTGATGCTCTATACATGAAACCATTGGTGAATGCAAGGCATTGTGGGGAGCAAGCTGCATGCACAGAAGCCAGGATGACTGTGGTTTATGCGGTATTGCATTGTTCGGGTACTAGCCTGATCCAGAGATTGTCGTATGAGTACAGGTTTCCAGTCCTTTCTTCCTGTTGCACTGTGCTTTTGTACACGTCATGTATTTTGGGTACCTTCTCAACCTCATTTCCCATTCTCCAATAAGAAGCTACACACTCCATACATCTTTGAACTTAGGATTCAAATATTTCACGTTATAATTATTGCATGCGCCACATTTAGTATGACAGAATGCACAGGTAGACCATATACAGACAAACTCGACATTGAATGTGTTAGCGTGGGCTTGCTCACATTCGTCTAATGTTGTTTGTTTGTGCAGGATTACCCTTCCCTGAACGAGTAACTGTAGGACCTACCCCAGAGCCAGCAGAAGTGGATATTGCATGTAAGCACCGACTCATTGTTGAAGTTCAGGATGCAGGATTGGATATATCAAATTTTTCTCCCCACAGGGATTGTGATAGGCATCTGTTTCTTCCTCCTCATGATTCTTTTTGTAGCTTTAATAGTTGGATTTGGGATCTACAGGAGCAAAGAGGACTAATCATTATGTTCTCATTTCATTTTTATCCTCATGCTACATATCACCGTTGTTAGATTTTCTACCATTTTTGTATGCATTCTGTATTGTGTGATGTAGTGAACATCGAAACTGCACATATAAACTGGTTTATGAATTTTGTGTCACACTTCAACTTCACACCAAGCTACTGAAGGAGATCACTAGCCTCATTCCCAGGACTCCACGCCCAGCTTTTGTTGCTTGCAGTAGCGACAAAAGCTGGGCGTGGAGCCTGGAAATGAGGCTAGGAGATCACCACAATGATCGATATTCATCAACACAATCAAGTTGAACTTTACCATCAGATGTCTACATGTAGCTGAACACACAAGTACTGCACACCAGCATCTATAGAGTCTTGGAATACAAAAAAATTGAAAAGGGGGGTGTTCACGTGCATGTTCGAATTATTACTCTATGGTACGGTCCTATATACTCAGATACAAAACGACATCTTCGTCATGATTTAATTATAGCTCCTCTTCTATCGTCCTCTGCCATTGTAGCTCCTCTTCCACTGCACTCTTCCACTGTAGCTCCTCTCCCTTGTAGCTCCTCTTCCATTGCACTCTTCCACTGTAGCTCCTCTTCCATTGCACTCTTCCACTGTAGCTCCTCTTTCTTGTACTCTTCCACTGTAGCTCCTCTTCCATTGCACTCTTCCACTGTAGCTCCTCTTTCTTGTACTCTTCCATTGTAGCTCCTCTTCCACTGCACTCTTCCACTGTAGCTCATCTTCCACTGCACTCTTCCATTGCACTCTTCCATTGCACTCGTAGCTCCACTACACTCTTCCATGTAGCTCCTCTTCCATTGCACTCTTCCATTGTAGCTCCTCTTCTACTGAACTCTTCCATTGTAGCTCCTCTCCATTGTAGCTCCTCTTCCATTGCACTCTTCCACTATAGCTCCTCTTCCATTGCACTCTTCCACTGTAGCTCCTCTTCCACTGAACTCTTCCACTGTAGCTCCTCTTCCATTGCACTCTTCCACTGTAGCTCCTCTTCCATATTGCACTCTTCCACTGTAGCTCCTCTTCCATTGCACTCTTCCACTGTAGCTCCTCTTCCATATTGCACTCTTCCACTGTAGCTCCTCTTCCATTGCACTCTTCCACTGTAGCTCCTCTTCCATTGCACTCTTCCACTGTAGCTCCTCTTCCATTGCACTCTTCCACTGTAGCTCCTCTTCCATTGCACTCTTCCACTGTAGCTCCTCTTCCATTGCACTCTTCCACTGTAGCTCCTCTTCCATTGCACTCTTCCACTGTAGCTCCTCTTCCATTGCACTCTTCCATTGCACTCTTCCATTGTAGCTCCTCTTCCATTGTACTCTTCCAATGCATGTCTGTAGCGGTCACCATGGGACTCCAGTATTTTGCCATTATAGACAGGTGGTTGCCCTAAACAGGTTGTTTTATACAGGATAAGCACCACTGGGACTAGCAGTATAGTCACCGTCATAATTAGGGTTCCACTGATACTGGTATCGGTATCAGTATTGAGTTCCGGTATATACTAGCCCCATTGGTGAGGTATCGGGTATCGGCTATTGGAATTCTGTCCCATGACAAGAGTGCTTACTCATGCAAGCAGTCGATGAAGACCAGGCAAGTTAAGAGAGGTGGTTTTGGGAGCATTGACACACATGTACAGTGGTATCGGTATCAGCCTATTTATTCCAATATCGGAATCGGAGGTATCGGGAAAAGTGGAACACTAACCCAAATTGACAGGTGGCTGCCTCTAACAGTGACCACTATAGACAGCTAGGTTCCACTGCATGTAGCTTGTCTTCCATTGCACTCTTGCAACGTACCCCCTCTCCCATTTACTCTACCATCACAAAGTTGTTTTTTTTTGTTGATTCTGAAGTATTGTGCATGCATTCTCTATATGGTCCTGCATGAGCGGGCAAGAGATCAGTGTTTTTCTAGCTAGTTACTAAAATACATTTTAGTTATTAGGCAGCCTACCAGGTTTAATTTTAATTCTACACAGGGCACATGAGTAGCCATACGCAGACTACATGCACCAGTTAAGTACCGATACAAGGACTTTTAACATAGCAACAGAGCAAGAATGTAGTTGTTCCACTGTGCAGTTATTACACTGGAGACAAACACATAATTTGCACAAGCAAATAGTCTAGTAAGATTGTAACTACCACTGGACATGTAAGGTGATGACCTAGGAGTAAACCCCACAGGGGAAAATAATTTTGGCCATTGAATGCTTTAAACAATAATACCAAACACTGCCGACATGTATAGAGCTGTGTGATACCTAGCATGTCCAGAATACTGTCATAGTCCAAGTCCCACACACCTTACACGCAAACATTTGGACAGATTCAACCATAGCAACGCTCTTGTTGGTGTAGCTAAGGATCCCACAATGTGCATGCAGGCATATTCCAAATGAGGACGCACACAGGTGAGGTAAAGGCTCATGCGCAGTGCTGTTGTGTCAGCCCATGGATAAAACCGTCTATACAGCATGCAGTATAATTATATCCTTGCCTTGGTGGTCACTTGCTCGATGTAATTAAACATAAAACTAAATTCACCTCCAAACAACTATACAACTAAGACTAAGTAAGCTAGCTATAGCTACTCCTTTTCAGGTTTAGCGATTAAAACCTACCTCAAAGTATACTATTATCTGAACGTACTTAGGCCCTTCAGCAGGGCCTAAAATCCAGTGGGTTAGTTGCAATCAACAGCGGGGTAACTTAGTTGCAAATGCTGTTGGGTTAGTTGCTTACTTCACTCTTACTCTACGATTCGTGACATCATAGGGTGCTCTGGTCAAAAAATGTTGCTGTGTGCTTCAAGTGCATCCATCAGGGTATCCTAGTTGCGGCGAGCATTTCACTCAGAACTGTAAGAGCTCTGCTCTCTCTGGACAATGGAGTCAAAACTCTGAGATGGGCTTATAGAACCTGCTAAACCTGGGTCGCTATATATACTTGTATCAAGTTAATTTGAGATCTTAACTCCCGAAATGGCAACCCTAGCATGCATGCTTAGCTAGTTGACATGTAGCTAAAGCTGTTATGGTACATTTCTTTCACTTTTTCACACAAGTTTATCAAAGAAACCAAAACATACATCTTTGCTGGGCACACTGTAACCGGACTAAGCCCTTATTCCAAACAGTATAATATTATAGCTACCTCATCCTTACACATGCAACGCATGCAATCCTCGGGCACCTGCACATAGCTATTCTCACTTCTTTGTCTGCTGTGACATCAACATCTGTGCACATTACGTCTTCACACAAGCAGCCAACCTGACAGCCCTTTGTAGATTTTGTATACCAGTAAGGAATTTCCCCACAGAGAGTCCAGTAGCTAATTGTGTCGCGCCCGCAAGTGAATGTTGAGGTAGCTATCAGCAACTGTATTGCAGGAGAGAGACCTATAGCTATCTGTCTCCGCTATGCGTTGGATTTTCAGGCGAAATCTCCATCACCACTTGAAAACTAAACAGAGTAGCTATCCGTGTCCATAATTATATCATCCACTGCAGACAAACAACAATGCTGCATGTGAAACATGAAGTACTGCATATATGAGAAGGATCGAGACAGTCCCAGGATCCCAGGAATTGAATTTCTACCGTTAGTACTGTTTCATTAGCAGTACTATAATTATAGTCAAGTACATCTACAGATCCAAATGTATTCACCAGTTACAAAGCTATTTCATGCACACCAAAAGTGTTTGCTGACACACTTCGACTAGTGACGCGCACGACCTTCGTACTTAACATAAACACTACTGTTATTTTCCGTTCCGTTGGAACATGTCCGTCCGTTCCGCGCTCCGCGCCGCGTTAGGTGTTCCGCGATCCGTACTGTAAAGTCGTAGGTATAAACGCGGCGCGGAGCGTCCGTTCCGCGCTCCGCGCCGCGTTTATACAGTACAGATCGCGGAACACCGAACGCGGCGCGGAGCGCGGAACGGACAGACATGTTCCAACGGAACGGAAAATAACAGTACTTACGTGTTGTCTTTGATCCCGCGTTATTAGTGTAGTTCCGCTGACAACACTTTCAGGGTTTGACAGGAAGTGTTCTGTACCAATTAGCCGCTAGCTAGACTGGATTTCTCAGTCAACTGTGACCGTTTGAAACTGGAAATTATGATGGTGAAAGCAAGGAGAGTGATAGCTGTGGTGGCTTTCCTTTTCTCTGTCTATTTGTCATGCGCAAATGGCCAATGTCTACTGATACAAGGGAACCAGTTGGGAAGCACGGACACAGCTAGCCAGGGGGGACTGATCGCCGAGGCTTTCACTGTACAGTCGGGCGATAACCCCTCGCCCCCGAGCGTGTTGCTCTTCGGGTACAACATTGTCTGCCTTTCCGCAGGAGGCACACGAGGAACATACCGTTCCGTGTCGGTAGTCGCAAACTTCTCTTGCACAGGAACACCGTCTGAATGCAATGGGGATCCACTCCTCTCTCAATTTGAGTTTGGGTGCACTGACTCTCAGTGGACACCAAATATAGGGGGCAGCGTAGAAAATATACGTACAACACCCGCAGACGGCAGTCTAAGTACTCTTGTCAGAACCAACTGTTCTATTTGCATCAGTCCCGTTCGCGGTGGGTCTAGCTCCGCCAACGACAACCACTGTTTACGTAAGCCAGTAGCGTAGAATATGTATTATGCATACACACACATTATGCATCTGTGTTGACAAACGATTGCTGTTCAGTCTCAGACCAAACCAAAGGGTCAGGAGATGGGTGGATTTTGGGGGGTTGTGGACCCAAGCAACGTCAGTAGGAAGAAAAAGTGTGGTGGGAGCAAGCATGTTGTGCTAGAATCAAATAACTAGTTCCATCAGGCCACACAAGCAGTTTGTGAGCGGAACTACCGGTTAGGACTTCAAACTGAGGCAACAAAATTATGGTCGAAATAACTTGCGAGCAGCCAATTGATTTCACTTGATGTAGCTACCATGTGCAAAAATGCCTGAACCAACTAAACTTTGAAAATGACCATTAGCACAGTCATTAATTAATGCTACTCACATGACCCTCAACGAATCAGAGTCGATCACATGACTGAACGTTGAATTGCCATGATGTACACTTTTTAAAGACCAACGGCTGCTTTGGGTAAGTGCATGAGTGACATACCCACGCCCACACGCTATAGCTAAGTATAGCTAGCTATTGCTTTGAGGTTGAAGCAAACTGCTTTCAAAGTTCACTTTCAAAGCTTTCTGTTTTTGATTGTGCAAGCTCAGCTACTCAGTATAGCTGTCCAGCTACTCAGTAGCTGTAAAGTGCAATTGTATTGGCTGTTCTATGTGTGTGGCTACTCAACATGAAAGGGAGGAATGTTGTGATTGTAGCTGCAATATGCAATTACATGAAGCTCTTACAATATATTGTACGCCATTTTTGTCTCGGCACCGAAGTGCCGAGACACAGTGCTGGATGCGTAGGTACGTGGTACGTACGTGGTACGTACGTCGCTTTTCGCAATGCGCCCGCGCAAGTGCTGCATGCATGCTCTACACCCTTAATAGGTTGTCAAACGTATTTACTAGACGAATGCAGAACATTGTGGGGCGAGCCTGAGCGAGTACATGCAGGTACTGAATGTGCATGGAGCAGTTGCATGTGCATGTCATCAGAATGTGAGTCTGACGAAGAGTTAAGGACACAGACACAGATCACACCAGAGAAAGTTATGACCGCACTAATCATTGATTTCGTGCACTTGAAGCAGTCTGGCAGGTAGGTCCAGGAGCGGTCTCTGTTGGCCACTCACCGCCCCGCTATAGTCTCCATCCTTGCAAGGCCTTGTTGAGGTAGACTGTTCGTAGTTCGCGTCTCAGTTAGATCGGCGCGACATCATGATATCAACGCACGAGCATGCAGGAACTCAGGTTGGAAATAACGCATGACGCAAGAACACGCAAAATACGACCAGGAAGTGATTTACGGCACGACGTACGATACATATATATATATATATAGAAAATTTACAGCAAACTCGTCTATGTGGGGCTCGCTCAGGCTCGCCCCAATTATGCAACATTTATATACTAGACGAATGCAGAACATTGTGGGGCGAGCCTGAGCGAGTACAGTTGTCGAATGTGCATGGAGCAGTTGCATGCGCATGTGTTCCTAGGCCTACATGGAACAGATGCATGTGCATGACTGTCAGTGCATGTCATCCGAATGTAATAGCACAACTTAAGGACACATCACACCAGAAGTTATGACACTAAAAATACACCCGTGCACTTCACAGCAACTGCGAATCCGGTTAGCCGAAGCAGTCTGGTAGGTAGGTCCAGGAGAGCTCTCTGTCTTTGTTATCACAACCAGAGGGCGACATTCTCATTCTCTGCTGCGGCCAGATCTGGGGTATGACTGTATGTCACAGTGAGTTTAAGTGTTACTGAGCGCAGGCCAGTCAAGTTCCCATCCTCTGGCAATAGCTGAAGCAGCAGTCTAACACACCGTGATGGTTTATAGCTATTAAAGCATGCTAGCTAGCTGTATGCTGCACACCATGATGTGCTCTGCATGCAGGACATGAGATCGCTTGAAGCACTCTCCCCGTCTTCATGAAATTCTTTAGCCCCTTACCGTGCGCTATAGTCTCCATCCTTGTTGAGGTAGACCGTTCATAGTTCGTGTCTCAGTCGTTGACGTTGCAATGGTGAGTTCGTTTGTGGTTTGAATTAACGCATGATGCAATGACACGCAAAATACGAGCAGGAAGTGATTTACGGCACGACGTACGATAGATAGATATATAGAAATATATGGAAAATTCACAGCAAACTCGTCTATGTGGGGCTCGCTCAGGCTCGCCCCAATAACCTGCAAGTAGATCTTCAAAAATGATTATGGGTTTGCATGGCTGCTCATGAATCCTCTTACCAAGACTGCTGCTACGTAGCTCTAATACTTAATTCAGGACAATGAATACTCACCCATCCAGTGTGCTGCACTCAGCCATCCCAAGTGCATACTAAAGCTCACTCAGCTCTAGCTAGCTAGCTATAGGCCTATAGATAAGTGCTGAAAGAATTGGCCAAGGTGTTGACTAAACATCAAGCCCAGACACGACCATACTGCTTTCACCCTTTGGGTGAACATCCCTGACCCACCCCTTGCTCACACAGAACCTCCAAGGATATTGACGCTCACTTAAGCTGAAAGTCTCATAGCTAACAGATTTTGCAGTCATAATAAAGGGTTAAGCAGCTGCTATGTCCTCTGCATGATTCTAGCTGATACCAAGTCGTGCCGAGACACATCAAGTCTTTTAAAGACTCACTTGTTATTCAACACTTGTGCTGCCATCTTTGGAGAACAGTATACAGCTATATATACAGAGAGGTTGGACATGAATCATAACCAACATGGCAATACCAGATTATGTCCAGGGTGTTAATCATATTGTATAAACGCAGCCAGATAGTGGCATGAGTGCATAAGGGGCACTGTGGTCTACGTATGTGCTCTTGATATTACCCAAGCATGCCAAGTCAAGGCGCATCTTGAGATTCTTCCTAGATGGAGTGTGATATAAAGATGGCATACTCGGGCTGTGGTACTTGAAGAGCCCTCACTCCAGCACCCGGACAGTATTTACAGAGAAGTGTACAGTACTGCTGCTTAGCTCTGTGGCTCCTGGTCTCAATTCAAATGGGCTAGGTGAATCTGAATCGCTGAGCAACGATGACTTTCAGTGTCCCCCACCATGGTTGCGATCCATAATGTTAAAAAGTGCACTTCTTTATCTCCTAATATTGTAGCACTGTAGTCCACACAGTAGTAAATACAGTTAGGGGGGTGCTTCTCGCCATCCTTTCACCGCCTCACTTTTCCGTCTCAGAAAGTCATCATCACTGAGTGTTTTGCAACCACCACCACCAGCCATACAGGGGAAGTTGGGGGGGGGGGGGGGGGGGGGGGGGGGGGGGGGGGGGGGGGGGTAGTGGGTTCTGCACCAAGTGTCCCTGTAGGGTTCTACACCAAGTGGTTCTATATACCAAGTGTCCCTGAAGTTGTTTTCAAAAACACTTGGCAACTATATGCTTGTGGAGAATCATGATCCAACACTTAAAAATTCCACATTAATCCAATGATCTGACACACCCAAAAGCAGCACATCAGACCATACAATCCTAGAAACCAAAAAGTTAGCTATATGGCTACAGTACAGTAATCAAATGCCATAACAAAATTACCACATCCTTCCATCAGTTTTACTACCCTCTGTACACGCCTC
The DNA here is from genome assembly GCA_963931865.1 of Axinella damicornis. Classification (NCBI taxonomy): domain Eukaryota; kingdom Metazoa; phylum Porifera; class Demospongiae; order Axinellida; family Axinellidae; genus Axinella; species Axinella damicornis. The sequence continues at coordinate 8,793,360 of OZ007506.1, read as the reverse complement.
CAACTCCCTGTCCTCGTATAAGCATACAATATCCCACAGTCCTATGCTTTGAATCTTGACTGCTGTTGTCATTGTAGTCATTGTTTGTTTTGTATATACCTGTTTCCTGGGTACATGGCACATTGGCAGTAATGCTGCTTATTGTAATTATCCATGCATTTGTACAAAACAAACGAACAAAATTCTGATGTAGCAAGAACCTAATCGAATTCCCTTGTTCTGTGTTAAGCAGCACATGTACACTTTTGGGAATTATAAGTAACAGAAATACCTTCTCCCCTTAACAGCTTGCAATAGTGCCTGTGACGTTGGGCTTGGATTCTGCACAGGCGCCACAAGCAGTGCATGTTGTAGCTTCTTCCAGAATGACGCCTGTGTTTCTGACTGCAGCAACGGATTTGAGCCTGACAGCAATAACACATGCGGTATGTTTGTAACTAATTATGCAAGTACCTGATGTAGTAACTAGTATTCTCCAGTAAACTATGGGTTTGTTTGCATCCAGTGGGTTATATGTACCAATGTTGGGTTAGTTACAAATGCTGTAGGGTTAGTTGCTTACTAGGTTACTCAGTACTGAATGTAATCAACACATGCTTTTCACTCAGGGCAGTTGTGTACTAATCATTATGGAAACAAGCATGTTATACTGTTCCCCCTCCAAGTCACAAGGGTTAGTTGCACACATCGTCCCATGCAATCTGAACTAATCTCTGCAGTAATGTCCAGCTGTTCCTTCTTGTGAAACTTAAATATTATGTCCAGTACCATTAATGTTGCCTGTTTGAAAGTGGCGTACAAGTATGTATGAGGTTAAAACTTGGGGCTATTAGCTATGCTCAGTCTGGCTAGGTTTGGCAGCAAGTTGTTGGATGATTGTAGCTACCAGAAGTGATCTCAGAAGGTGCAAAATTTTCCTGGGGGGAGGGAATGCCCCCAGTACCCCCTAGACTTTGTGCACTTCAACCTCACGTTATAGCTATATTATCCTGCTCCAACAGCGCCTAGTTTTTGCCAACCGAAATTGCTTCCTGCAGGCCTGAGAATCTTTGCTTGTATATATGCCTCTCCTAAGTGGTCAGACAGTACATGTTTGGAACGTCTTTTACCCTACCAGGAGTGTAGCTCAACTACACAATAAAAAGAACCTGTAACCCTGTTGCAGTGAGCAACATAGCTGGTTGGTGGCCTGGGAACATGGCCATTGTAAATACCACATGAACACCAGCAACATAGGCTTTACTGTAAAAGAACAAGAAACAGCCCCTTGAATGGTTAGCCCAGGTGCGGTGAAGACTCCAGCAAGACTCAATCAAATCTTAACCCTTTCACCTATATAGGGGCAGAGCTGTCCCTTCACTAGAAGTATTTACATGGAAATCAATTTTTCATGCATCTAATTATAGATTTTCAGTGAACACTTGAAATACGTCAACTAGTATATGTATAAGCCAGTGTAATAGGTTTAATTGAGAGGCATTAATTGCTATAATATCTCAACTGCTTGAAGATTCTTATTGGTGAAAGGTTAAAAGCAGACGTTCGTGAATAATACCTCTCTCCCTCCCACCTCCACATTCCCCTCCCCTCCCACCTCCACTTAAAATTAATGTCAGGGCCATAGGAAGCAAAAGAAAACCTGTCCGGCCAATATTATGATAGCACAATACACACTGCCGAAGGCAATGCACAGAGGTGCATAGTGCTGATCAGTCCACGCAAAGCATGAAAAAACTTTTTTTGCCTTCATTTTTCAGTTATCAGGATGGCTCTCATGGCACCTTTGTGGTTTGCACTGCAAGTTCCAGATGTACGAGGATTGCAGGTCCCGGTGGGAACGAGACTACGGATTGCGCTGGTCTCGCTCGAGCGCTTGCGATTTCGTGCATGCCCACATGATAAATCTAATTATTTTTTGTAAAGTCAAAACCGGTACGGCCATGGCCGGACCGGCTGTAGTGGCTCCTACAGCCCTGAATGTCCTGTAAACAAGCTAACAAGATTACGAATGAAGCACATAATTGTGCAATACTACAGAAAGAGACCTGCTAGTTAGTAACAGGAAATTCTTCCAATTCTTTAACTGTACCAAGCCCTAAAATCCTTGAACCTCAAGCACTGAACCTCAAGCACTTCAAGCAGAGAGGGGAAATTCTGTATCCAAATACTGCATCCAAGTCCTGCAGTATAATATATCCACCAGCTACAGAAGCCATGGGGCATATTTGTAATGGCTTCATGTACATGAAGGTTGCTGGATTCCAATTTAGAATTACTGCAAGTGTCAGAATCAAGATGTTTCAGAGACAAGAGGTGATGCATGCAGTCTCAACAATAAGAACCCCCACCCATGCCAGAAGAGGGAGGACATGACAGGACATGACAGCATGTTCACGTGGTTAAATATTGCATGCTTGAATGCATTACTGATGTAGCTACTCAACTACATGCACCAATCAAGGCATTGATCTGTAAAGTAATAATTATTATGAATGCTGTACTGAATATCATGTATATGACTGCTGAGGGCAATCCAACTAAATGCATGGATTTCAAAAGCGCATTGCAGCCTCTTTATAAGAGTCATCTGATTTTCAATTATTAGTACATCATGTGGTCGCATCCTGTGCATGGACTTCTGTGTTGGTGGCAAGCTATTAGTACCTCCAACCAGGAAATCCTGCAGCTAGGACAGCCACTGCATGTACTACAGAAACATGCATACTACGTACCTTGTATGGAATCAAGCTTCAAGCTTCAAGCTTCACCCTAATTACTGTATACCCTTCTTGAAAATTACCCCCCACCTCCCCAACTATACATGTACATGTACCACACATAATTATGGGCATGCCCCTATTTTTACTGATGATTGTGCAATCACCATTACTGCACAGCGCTGAGAAAGATGGCACAGAAGAGGAAACAAGGGGCTACGTGGACAGTGCAAAGTGCAAAGTTGCCATATAAGTATCACATGAACACCAGCAACATAGGCTTTACTGTAAAAGAACAAGAAACAGCCCCTTGAATGGTTAGCCCAGGTGCGGTGAAGACTCCAGCAAGACTCAATCAAATGTTAACCCTCTCACCTATATAGGGGCAGAGCTGTCCCTTCACTAGAAGTACGTAATTACATGGAAATCAATTTTTCATGCATCTAATTATAGATTTTCAGTGAACACTTGAAATACGTCAACTAGTATATGTATAAGCCAGTGTAATAGGTTTGATTGAGAGGCATTAATTGCTATAATATCTCAACTGCTTGAAATTCTTATTGGTGAAATGTTAAAAGCAGACGTTCGTGAATAATACCTCTCTCCCTCCCACCTCCACATTCCCCTCCCCTCCCACCTCCACTTAAAATTAATGTCAGGGCCATAGGAAGCAAAAGAAAACCTGTCCGGCCAATATTATGATAGCACAATACACACTGCCGAAGGCAATGCACAGAGGTGCATAGTGCTGATCAGTCCACGCAAAGCATGGAAAAACTTTTTTTCCATCATTTTTCAGTTATCAGGATGGCTCTCATGGCACCTTTGTGGTTTGCACTGCAAGTTCCAGATGTATGAGGATTGTGGGAACGAGACTACGGATTGTGCTGGTCTCGCTCGAGCGCTTGCAATTTCGTGCATGCCCACATGATAGATCTAATTATTTTTTGTAAAGTCAAAACCGGTACGGCCATGGCCGGACCGGCTGTAGTGGCTCCTACAGCCCTGAATGTCCTGTAAACAAGCTAACAAGATTACGAATGAAGCACATAATTGTGATACGTCAACAATACTACAGAAAGAGACCTGCTAGTTAGTAACAGGAAAGTCTTCCAATTCTTTAACTGTACCAAGCCCTGAAATCCTTAACCTCAAGCACTAAAATGCTTGAACCTCAAGCACTTCAAGCAGAGAGGGCCTGTGCATGTGAATGCATTCGTGTGAGGGACTTGAGACTGCATGCATCACCTCTTGTTGCACATAACGCGGAAACATCTTGATTCTGACACTTGCAGTAATTCTAAATTGGAATCCAGCAACCTTCATGTACATGAAGCCATTACAAATATGCCCCATGGCTTCTGTAGCTGGTGGATATAATACTTAGATGCAGTATTTGGATACAGGATTTCCTCCTGGCTGGTTCTCTGTTGTTCAATAAGAACCCCCACCCATGCCAGAAGAGGCCGAGGACATGACAGGACATGACGGCATGTTCATGTGGTTAATTATTGTTCCTATTGCATGCTTGAACGCATATATACTCAGCCATTAACAGTCAACTACATGCACCAATCAAGGCATTCGATCTGTAAATGTAATTATGAATGCTGTACTGACTATCATGTATATAACTGCTGAGGGCAATTCAACTAAATGCATGGATTTCAAAAGCGCATTGCACAGCCTCTTTATAAGAGTCATCTGATTTTCAATCAGTATTAGTACATCATGTGGTCGCATCCTGTGCATGGACTTCTGTGTTGGTGGCAAGCTATTAGTACCTCCAACCAGGAAATCCTGCAGCTAGGACAGCCACTGCATGTACTACAGAAACATGCATACTTGTATGGAATCAAGCTTCAAGCTTCAAGCTTCAAGCTTCACACTTTAATGTCAGCATAGGATTTACTCTGTACCCTTCTTGAAAGTTACCCCCCACCTCCCCAACAATACATGTACCACACCTATGGGCATGCCCGGATTTTTACGGTCATGCATGATGATTGTGCAATCACCATTAATATTACTGCACAACGCTGAGAAAGATGGCACAGAAGAGGAAACAAGCGGCTGGACAGTGCAAAGTGCAAAGTTGCCATAAGAGCCCTTCTTGATCACTAGTGACACTTCTTGCAGTATACTCTCTCTCCACCATCTTGAACTCAGACCGTGCTTCAGTGTAGCTAGGCCTTGATGGATTATTCTTTTTTTTCCTACTCATTATTTATTCGTTTCTTAGAGATGGCACCTACATACTATTCCTTTTATAGTTAATTATCCTCGCTAATAAGACTAGTTAGTTGAGGCTCATGAGAGACCATATGAATAATACTGCTTGTGGGTCTGGTACCCATACTGATGTGAAACTTGCAGTCAGCAGTCTGGCACAAGACCACCCGCAAGTGTGTGCATAGGTACCATTAAGCAGAAGTAAATATGAAAAATATGTACCTACTGTATTTCCGTGATCAAACGTCGCCCTTGATTAGTGGCCGCCCTCGAAGAATAGCCGCACCTCCAGAAGGGCTGAACAAAATAAATGCCACCGTTATTTAGTAGCCGTGGCTAGTATTCTAGCCCTCGAGGACCGTGACTGTTTTGCTGTGAGTGTGAAGAGAGGAGAACAGATTGTCACTTGATCATGTTCCCTGAGAGCTGTCGAAGAACATTTGGCATTTAAGTTATGGGTCGAGTGAAGCGACAACAATGGTTTTTTGTCAGGATGATTGTGATGGTACCACACGGGGCTGAAGCAAAACTTCAAGCTTCTTTGTGCATATACGTACGGTGCTCCAACCCTTTTCCTCCTTGAGTCTAATAAGCGCCGCCTTTGATTAGTGGCCGCCCTTGAATAGTAACCGCAGTAAATCGCGTGATGAAGTAAATGATGACCGCAGCGTTTGATCGTGGAAATAATCATAGTGATTCTTTATTGGCTAGAATAGAATAATTCTCCATTCCTTTAGCCACCTACTATTCCCCAAATTATGCTTGCATGCATAATCCCTTGCATGCATAATCCATCAAGGCATATGCTTTTCATGGTCTTCAACAAGTAGTAGCAACTAGTCCTTTGACCAAAAGAAATCTTGTATATTCGCTTTGGCAAGAACAGAATAATTCTCAATTCCTTTAGCTGCCTACTATTCCCCAAATTATGCTGGCATGCATAATCCATCCAGGCATAATAATATGCTTTTCGTGGTCTTCAACAAGTAGTAGCAACTAGTACTTTGACCACAACTACAACCTCCTTTATTGCCTGTGAGAATTTGATCTCAACAGGTCAGTCTGTGAAGTGCATCAGATTCTGATTGCACTAATGTGTACATGTGTTATGCAATTGCAGTTTTGAATTGCGAGATCTTGACGTCCCCTTCCAATGGACGAGTTGTTCTCTCGGAAAGAACAGTAGGTTCAGAGGCCACCTATGACTGCAACGAAGGGTTCAATCTGGAGGGCAATGAAACAAGAACCTGCCAGTCTGATGGAATGTGGTCTGGGAATGAACCCACTTGTGAAGGTAGCTATATACCCTTACTTTAAGGTTACGGGATACTTGTGCACGCGCCGTGTGAAATGTATTGGGAAATGTATACTTAAGCTCGCTAACCAAAAATTCTGGCGGTGGAGGTGCGCTGTCACAAGGTGCAGGGCATGATGGAAGCTTTTTTTGATAGCATAATCCCTGGCAAATTTATCTGCTGTCTCGCTCGAGAAAAGTGGTAAATACGGCTTTTTGGTGAACTGAACTGCTCGTTTTTGCATGGCTATATAGCGTATCGGTAAAAGCTTCCGTCATGCCCTGCACCTTGTGACAGCGCACCTCCACCTCCAGAATCAAGTTGCTCACGCTGTTCGTTCCAGAGATTTTTGGTTAGCGAGCTTAAGTATACATTTCCCAATACATTTCACACTGTACGCGCACCAGTATCCCGCAACCTTAAATGGCATTATTGTTGGTTGTTGCTAACACAATACTTCCATTACCTTTTCACATTTGTAAATCAGCTGTGGACTGTGGTTCTTTGATGGACCCCGAAAATGGCCAGGTCAACTTGATGAATGGAACAGTGTTTCAGTCTCAAGCCATCTACAACTGTAACGAGAGCTTTACGCTCATTGGAAATACCACCCGTATTTGTCAGTCAAGTAGGCAGTGGTCTGGAAGTGAACCTACCTGTGAAGGTAAATTAATGGCTCACTCAAAGTTGTCCAATATAGTAGTATATTATGTCAGTTTGGCAGTCCCAGGTAGAAAAAAGCATGTTACTCCATGAACTCTCTCATGCAGTACCTCCAAAATTCTGTAAGGGCTGGGCTCAAATAGATTCAGGTGTATCTCTGATGTATACACCTAAGCCCTACCCTAACTGGAAATTCATAATAGAGTGATTTGCAATGCTATATTGATGAATGTTGTGTGCTTGTGCCCATAGACATGACAGTGGATTGTGGAACCCTGAATAACCCCAACAATGGTGAGGTTACCCTCACTGGCACAACCGTTGGGGATAGTGCAACATATACCTGCAACGCGGGATTCAGAATTCGCAACAGTGCACCTACTGTGCGCACCTGCCAGGGTAGTGGACAGTGGTCTGGTGATGAGCCGGCCTGCGAAGGTAATGTGTACAACAATTATCTCTGCATGCATAAGCACCTAACTTGTTTAGCAAGAGTGTGACAGTGAAAACTTAAGAGCCAATGAGAATAGACTAGTCCTGCAGGTAAGACATCAGTGAGCAGCGCATGTACCAGATTGTAATTCACCTATGGTCTTGCTACGATTCAGCTGCACTGGATACAGTTTGTTTGCAGTATGGTCTTTCTCTTAATTTTCGTCAGTGAGAAGCTAGGATGGAGCTAGCCTCATTCCCATACCCTTCATCCATTGCAGATATATTAAGTGTGGAAATGCTCTAGTCCACATTCAATATACTCCACCAGAATTCTGGCGTGCACCTCCTGGTTTGTAGTGCAAGTTGCTCAAGTAATGGATTCGGGAAGGTGATGAAAGTCAAGTGCAGTTTGCCTTCCTAAATGCATTACGAGTGTAATTTATCCCCCAAAAAGTGCACTGCAACCATATGGTATTACAAGGCCGTCGGAAGCGGTGCGGCCGGTGCGGCTATGGCCGCACCACTTTTCAAGACGTAGATTTTTTTTAATGTGTGCGCAAGCACGTTCAATTAATTTTAGTATAATAATTATTATGAAAATGTCACTGTCAAAGTATTTCCAAGCGAAGCTACCAACTCCTTTACTTGCGGAAATCAGCCCTTGTCCTTCAAGTTTCCAAAGTGCGAATTCGGGACTGGAAAAAGCGTTGTGAAGAGATCGTTCCAACCTCAGTGGTTTGCTCGTTGGAATGGCTACACTACAATGAAGAACTGTATTGGTGTGTTAGCAACAGATGGTAATTTTGTCTCAGCTAAGATGTGTACTTTTATCACAGAAGGCTCTAAAAGTAGCCTCAGAGAGTATGAACATCAAAAAATTTCTTGGGGGGCCATGCCCCCAGACCCCCTTAGCTAGCACGAGTTATACGCGCGCTAGTGCTGCACATTGGCCTTACCACTTCCTCTGTGCTTCCGACGGCCCTGTATATAGTCAGCTTTCTTCCAACTAGATAGGTGATTTAAGCAAAAGTGTACACAGTAAGGCACAATCAGCCAGAATCTATGAATACACGAACTAGAGGACACTTCCTACGCTACTACAGAATGGAGGTGTTTAGTTAATCTGGTTTCGGTTCAAAGCTGTATACGTTTAACCACATCTCTGTTTCTTTCTTAGCCAATCCTGGATCTCCCGGTGGACTTGGTACAGCAGCGATTGTTGGTTAGTCTGCAACTATTACATTTTAGGAATGCAATAGTGTATATGCAGGGAGATCTATCACACGAGATACGTACCTGCTAACTTGTGTGATCTTTTATCGTGCATCCATACTATCTCTATCTATCTATCTATCTATGCATTCTATATATCTACCTATCTATCCACCTTCTAAAATAAACTGTGGTGGTATATATATAGAACACACATGGCATATTGCAATATGTCTCTTTCCCATGTGCAGGGATTGTGGTAGGAGTTGTGCTCTTCCTGATACTGCTACTCATTGTTATTGTCCTGGTGGGATATTGTCTTCACAAGAGACAGCACGACCACGTCTAAGCAGCAATAATAGCTTCATTACCCTTGCTTGGAGCCTTAACTGTAGCATGTATGCATGTATCATGTGCATGTAAATGCACCAAATATTAATAAGTGACTGTTGTTGTAGCTAACTGTTATCCCTGCATTTTGTATGACCGCCAATGAGTGAAATGGAACCAAAGTGTGGATCAATATAGTCTCAAACCCAGGCTATATAGGATCACCATGGAGACTAGATGCACTGAGTCTGACCACTACTGTACGGATCATGTTAGTCTAGCTGGCCAGGTGGCCAGAGTCATTTGAAGGAATCTACTCCTAGGCTCCATCTCCCATGGTATATATGGACTTGTCTGTGCCTTATACAAACTCAAATTTGTTGCTGATGACCTAATTAAGTGCAAACGTATTGTCAAGTCAGAATTTAATAGCCATTGTATATACACAGGAGTGTGTGTATGTGGACCAGAGACAGAAATGGCAATCATATTTTGATGTTTGGTAGAGTCGGTGAGTGATGGACTAATGATTTCCTTTGCCCTTCAGTTGATTCCACAATGAATGCCTATGCTCAGCATATACCTTGCATTCACCGCAAACATTGAATTTACGTTATGTGGGTTCAAAGTTCAATGGCTCCATTTTGGTTTGTTGCTAGTAGCTATGTACCAACTTAGAGAACTATATACTTGTAGGATGGTAGCCAGAATGCTTAGGTATACTGCAACGAGCTCGAGTATTGCCTCCTCACTCATGACTGTTCAATCTGTCATTGAAGTCAGAGTGGTGTCATTCCATCCGATTGGAAAAAATCCCTGATTGTTCCAGTACCCCAAAATTCTGATGGCTCTAAGCCAACCAACTATCATCCCATCTCATTACTAGCTATAACAATGTGTCCATTCACTTGAGATGGATCATCTTCTGTGCCATCACCCGCTAGCTGCCTGTCAGTGGGGTTTTAAGAGGGCAGGTCAACTGTCACTGTTTGGTGATTAGATGGTGCATCATTGGCAAGGTACCCAACCCAGATCCCTGAGGACCTCCTGAGAGCACTGGGACTGGGTCAGATATGGTTCCATTAGCTAACCACTGCTGACTGGGATCTGTTGGCAAGATACTTGTTAAGCCAGCAAATGATATATTCATCAAATCCACGGGCTACTAGCTAGTTTAGTCATAAATGGTGTATGAGGGTCTGAACGAGGGTGTGCTAATGGCATTTCCCTTTAGCTGTTTGCTTTATCAAGAGGTGGAGTTGGACTGGCCATCATGAGAAACTTTTTGACTTACTTATTTGTCAGCTTTTTGAAGGCATGAAATGCTTAGAAATTCATAGGTGCAACGTCAACTTAATAATTAAGTGTATATATGGGTACTGGATTCTGTCTGTTGTCAGTTTGATCACCATGTCAAGCAAAAGCCACATCTCCTATGATGCAGAATGATGATGGATCTGGACAAGGAACTTTTCCACTGCATGTGCAGCAGGCTGTGAAACTTCAGTCCATTTCCATAATAGCTAATTAGGGGCATACTCTTCAATGACTTGACTTAAGACGGTCCCACAATATATAGTATGTTGTCTATTACTCATGGGACCATTTTAAGTCATTCTCAGAATGTGAATGGGTGATTGGCAGGGACTTACTCTAATGGTATGAGACGATGGGAGCATACTCTTGACTTGACTTAAAATGGTCCCATGAGTAATACTATGCACTGTATATCTTCATGGCAACTTAAGTCAACCATATTGACTTGAAATGCTCCCATGGGTGTCCCATGGATTCTGGTGACTTAAAATCAGTCCCATGAGACACCCATGGGAAGGGTGACTTAAATCAGTCCCATGGTAACCCATGGGATTTTTTTACAATTTTAAGTAAATTTCTAGGCGACCCTTCAAAGAAGGGTTCCATGGAACCCTCGGAACCCCTCTGGATCCGCCACTGATGATGCATATGCAGCTGCATAACAGTGCTACTGGATGATACAGCAGCTGCATGAACAGTACTATTACTGGATGATATGCATGCAGCTGCATGAATTGGCTAAGAGCATGCTACTGGATGATGCAAAACTGCATGAACAGTGCTACTGGAAGATACAGCTGCATGAGCAGTGCTACTATTACTGGATGATATGCATGCAGCTGCATGAATGGCTAAGTGCATGCTATGATGCAGTCACTGATGATGCATATGCAGTGCATAACAGTGCTACTGGATGATACAGCAGCTGCATGAACAGTACTATTACTGGATGATATGCATGCAGCTGCATGAATGGCTAAGTGCATGCTATGATGCAGTCACTGATGATGCATATGTAGTGCATAACAGTGCTACTGGATGATACAGCAGCTGCATGAACAGTACTATTACTGGATGATATGCATGCAGCTGCATGAATGGCTAAGTGCATGCTATGATGCAGTCACTGATGATGCATATGTAGTGCATAACAGTGCTACTGGATGATACAGCAGCTGCATGAACAGTACTATTACTGGATGATATGCATGCAGCTGCATGAATTGGATATGCATCATCAGTGAGGTTAACTCACTACAGTGCATGCCTTCTCGTGTAAATGCTTTTCGATATTCCTTTTTTATTAACACACCTTTTACTTGGAACTCATTGCCACGGTACACATTTCTTCTGCACCTACATATGCTGCATTTAAATCCTCTCTCCTGTCCTTTCGTTCTGTACCCTGACTTTGTTTTAATTTCTTTTATGTACCCTGTTACTGTCTTCTTTTTGCATGTTCTTTTATGTTTGGGGAGCACACTTCATAGGCTGTCGTCAGCCTCAATGTGTAGCTACCCATTCTGCCTGCAGATCAAATTTAGTTCAGTTCAGTTCAGTTCAGCTGCATGAACAGTGCTACTGGAAGACACAGCTGCATGAGACCCAGACCCAACCAACCCCAGCACGGATTGATGATACTGAAAGCGATACAGCATTGGATAAACGGTCTGGGAAGGCTTGTGACGAGACTAGATATGCAGCTGCATGAATAGTGCTAATGGGATGCAGGACAGCTACATGAACACTGGCTACTGGATGATGCAGCTGCATGAACAGTGCTACTGGATGATGCAGCTGCATGACAGCTGCATGAACAGTGCTACTGGATGACTGCATGCATGAATAGTGCTACTAGTATTGGATGGTCAGTGCAGCTGCATGAACGTGCTACTGGATGATACAGTTGCATGAACAGTGCTACTGGATGATGCAGCTGCATGAACAGTGCTACTGGATGATACAGCTGCATGACTAGTGTTCATGCAGCTGCATCGTGCACTGAGTAGCTAGCTAGCACTGTTCTGCATCACATCCTGCAGTATATAGTCTGGTTCCCAGACCCACCGAGAGGAAGGGTGTGGGCAAATGACTTGCACTTGCGAAAGTGTTGATTCGATTAGGGAAAACCGCACGTACGTTATCTAGTACGTATGACTGATGAATAGCGTTATATGCGCGCGCGCACCCGGCCCGTACATAATACTAGACGAATGCAGAACATTGTGGGGCGAGCCTGAGCGAGTACAGTTGTCGAATGTGCATGGAGCAGTTGCATGAGCATGTGTTCCTACATGGAGCAGATGCATGTGCATGACTGTTAGTCTCGGAACCAGACGTCAGTGCATGTTATCTGAATGTGACAGAGAGCATAGCACAACATAAGGACACAGAAGTTATGACACTAAAATACACACCCATGCACTTCACAGCAACTGCGAATCAGGTTAGCCGAAGCAGTCTGGTAGGTAGCTAGGTCCAGGAGACCTCTCTGTCTTTGTTATCACCACCGGAGGGCGCCGTGACTTTCTCATTCTCTGCTGATGCCAGATCTGTGTCTTGACTGCATGTCACAGTGAGGTAAGTGTTACGGAGCGCAGACCAGTCAAGTTCCCATCCTCTGGCAATAGCTGAAGCAGCAGTCTAACACACTGTGATGGTTTATAGCTATTAAAGTCTGCATGCATGCTAGCTAGCTAGCTAATGCACACCATGATGTGCTCTGCACGCAGGACATGAGATCGCTTGAAGCACTCTCCCCGTCTTCATGAAATGCTTTATATAGCCCCTCACCGCGCTCCATCCTTGTTGAGGTAGACCGTTCATGGTTCGTGTCTATGTCGTTGACGTTGCAATGGTGACTTGAGTTCGTTTGTGGTTTGAATTAACGCATGACGCAATGACACGCAAAATACGAGCAGGAAGTGATTTACGGCACGACGTACGATATATATAATTATCACAGAGTCGGTAGACTCTGTATGTAGGGATAAGACGTACACGCAATACATGCCAATACAAAAAAATCTCTCCAAATCTCAGAAACGGTACACTTATAAGCCTTTATAACCACATACCGTTCATCTTCGAGTGTTTTCATGACCAACAAGACTCCTCGCGTCGCGAAAAACCGGCGCGAAAGTACCACACCAGGTACTCGCAAAACGGGCAAATTGTTTTTCTTTCTTCTTTCTTCTTCTTCTTTCTTCAGACGGGCTAGCTCAACGTCGACTCAATCTCTCATGATGGTTTTCGTACGAAACAGCAGCATTTCACACTGAATATAGTCTAACAAGCTAGCCCTTCGCTTTCTCCAGCGCGCGATCGCTTTCAGTATGCGCGCGCGGAGAAGGAAGGTCTAGAAACTTTGGACCACTTTACTCGGTACGAAAGAATGCAATTAAGCTTACTTCACGTCCGTTTACGTCATAGTATTCCAATTAGTGCAACTGCAGTCAGTCGATTCCGGCCCGCTAACCTCGTTGGCTGTTTGTACTTCTGTCTGTTTGGTCGTTTTGCAGGAGAACAGCAATCGCAGGCAACTTCAGACAGTCCTCAACGCTTGTACCGAGCGATTTGAAAGATAACCACGTGACAGCTGCAATCTGATTGGCTCTACCCGATTTCGAGTAGAGCCCAAGCAAAGTGGTCCAAAGTTTCTAGACCCTCCTTTTCCCCGTGCGGTCACGTGAGTCGATCCGTGCTGGGGAAAATACGAGGGGCTAGCCCGCTAGACTACACTGAATAGTGCACCTGGCCATCGCTTTTTCGCAACCTCCCAAGTTTTCACCAGGCGGCTGCAGCTGCCCACTCAATAACTAGGGGAATGCAGGACATTGTGGGGCGAGCGTGAGCGAGTTACATGCAGGTGCTGAATTTGCATGGAACAGTTGCATGACATTGTGCTGAATGTGCATGGAGCAGTTGCATGTGCATGTCATCAGAATGTGAGTCTGACGGGGAGCATAACACAACTTAACGACACAGATCACACCAGAAGTTATGACACTCGTGCATGCACTTCACAGCGTTGAAGCAGTCTGGCAGGTAGGTCCAGGAGCGGTCTCTGTCTCTGTTGTTGCCACCGAGGATGACTTCCTCGTTCTCTGCTGATGCCAGATCTGTCATGACTGGTCACAGTGAGTTTAGTGTTACCGTGTGCAGGGCAGTCAACTTCCCATCCTCTGAGCAGTTGAATGGCTTAGCATTTGAAAGGGACTCAGGCGAGTTATAGGGGATTGTGAGTTCAAGGAGGATCACCTCCCTTGGTCTCACTGAAGCGCTCTCCCCGTCTTCATGAAATGCTTTAGCCACTCACCGCCCCACTATAGTCTCCATCCTTGCAAGGCCTTGTTGAGGTAGACTGTTCATAGTTCGCGTCTCAGTTGGACGATATCAACGCACGAGCAGGAAGTGAACTCAGTTTGGAAATAACGCATGACGCAAGAACACGCAAAATACGAGCAGGAAGTGATTTACGGCACGACGTACGATATATATATATATATATATATAGAAATAAAGAAAATTCACATCAAACTCGTCTATGTGGGGCTCGCTCACGCTCGCCCCAACTATGGCTTCTTTAGTCACGCCATTTTCTCGTTTGTACGCATGCGTGGTCACTTAGCAACGAACGTAACTAGACGAATGCAGAACATTGTGGGGCGAGCGTGAGCGAGTACATGCAGGTGCTGAATTTGCATGGAACAGTTGCATGACATTGTGCTGAATGTGCATGGAGCAGTTGCATGTGCATGTCATCAGAATGTGAGTCTGACGGGGAGCATAACACAACTTAACGACACAGATCACACCAGAAGTTATGACACTCGTGCATGCACTTCACAGCGTTGAAGCAGTCTGGCAGGTAGGTCCAGGAGCGGTCTCTGTCTCTGTTGTTGCCACCGAGGATGACTTCCTCGTTCTCTGCTGATGCCAGATCTGTCATGACTGGTCACAGTGAGTTTAGTGTTACCGTGTGCAGGGCAGTCAACTTCCCATCCTCTGAGCAGTTGCATGGCTTAGCATTTGAAAGGGACTCCGGCGAGTTATAGGGGATTGTGAGTTCAAGGAGGATCACCTCCCTTGGTCTCACTGAAGCGCTCTCCCCGTCTTCATGAAATGCTTTAGCCACTCACCGCCCCACTATAGTCTCCATCCTTGCAAGGCCTTGTTGAGGTAGACTGTTCATAGTTCGCGTCTCAGTTGGACGATATCAACGCACGAGCAGGAAGTGAACTCAGTTTGGAAATAACGCATGACGCAAGAACACGCAAAATACGAGCAGGAAGTGATTTACGGCACGACGTACGATATATATATAGAAATATAGAAATATTACACTCCTGGTAGGGGAAAAATTGTGCCGCGTAATATACTAGACGAATGCAGAACATTGTGGGGCGAGCCTGAGCGAGTACATGCAGGTACTGAATGTGCATGGAGCAGTTGCATGTGCATGTCATCAGATTGTGAGTCTGACGGAGAGTTAAGGACACAGACACAGATCACACCAGAGAAAGTTATGACCGCATTAATCATTGATTTCGTGCACTTGAAGCAGTCTGGCAGGTAGGTCCAGGAGCGGTCTCTGTTAGCCACTCACCGCCCCGCTATAGTCTCCATCCTTGCAAGGCCTTGTTGAGGTAGACTGTTCGTAGTTCGCGTCTCGATCAGTTAGACCGGCGCGACATCATGATATCAACGCACGAGCATGCAGGAAGTGAACTCAGGTTGAAATAACGCATGACGCAAGAACACGCAAAATACGACCAGGAAGTGATTTACGGCACGACGTACGATACATATATATATATATATATATATAGAAAATTTACAGCAAACTCGTCTATGTGGGGCTCGCTCAGGCTCGCCCCAATTACACTCCTGGTATAGGAAAAATTGTGCCGCGTAAATAAATAAATAAATAACCTAATCAAACCTCACAGCACGCAGGAAAGGTCTACAGAGATTCTGACTACACCGTCGTGATCCCTATCATGCAGTTAGACAAATGCATAATAATTGTGCTGAAACTCACCTTGGTGGTGGAGATACAAGCGCTTATGTCTCGCCGTGGCCGCCATTGCTCGAGCGCTCTCTCCGACTTCCGGTGGCAGTACCGTTCTTAGCAAAGGCACACGAAGATTCTGACCACATGGCCGTGATCGCAGTCGTTCACCGACGCTTACATGCCAAAACTCACCGTGCTGGCAAAGTTGTAAGTGCTGTAGTAACTTCGTGTCTTCCCTTTGGCCGCCATTGCTAGCGATCGACAGAGCGTGGTTGCCACGTGGCATGTGCGTTAATTGGAACTAACTGCGATACTTAGCTTTCGCTACGGCGAGTCGCAGCCGGCGTTGCAACGGCTACCAGGAGTGCGGTTGCCCCTCGATATAATACAATATAATATAATGTTTGAGTACTTAGGCTGGGCCTACAGAGATTCTGACTACACCGCCGTGATCGCTATCATGCACTGACCTGAATGATAAAAGTTGGTGCTGAAACTCACCTTGGTGGTGGAGATATGAGCGCTTTTGTCTCGCCGTTGGCCGCCATTGCTCGAGCGCTCCATCGACTTCCGGTGGCAGTACCGTTCTTAGGAAAGGCACACGAAGATTCTGACCACACGGCCGTGATCGCTGTCGTTCACTGACGCTTACATGCCAAACTCACCTCAGTTGTGAGTGCTGTAATAATGTCTTGTCTTCCTTTTGGTCGCCATTGCTCGCGATCGACTGAGCGTGGTGGTTGCCACGTGGCATGTGCGTTAATTGGAACTTATTGCGATAATAGCTAGCTTGCGCTACGGCGCGGCAGGTTGCAACGCGTACGCGGCTACTTTACTACTGATCTTCTCTAGCAGAGCTCTATATACGGTATAGCTAGCTATCATCATGGTACTCACGTGATGTATGATAATTGGAACGAACTGTCACACTTAGCTTGTGCTACCGTTTAACCGCAGCTACCAGGAGTGCGGTTGCCCCTCGTACATGTATAATGAGAAAAGTATGTAGGGTGTTGTATACTGAACTGTTTTATGCCATCATCCCTGCTTGTTTTCATACTTTTTGCTGTTCTGTTATTCCTACATTTTTAATGTTTTTTACACTTGTTTACCTCATTTTTATAGCAGCATACTTGATGGCATTCACTCTGCACACAGTACACAATTTTGAGTTCAAAGTTCAAAGTTGCTCTATACGCATGTGCACATATGAAGAAAATGGCGTTGCACATGAAGCCATAGTTATCGAGTGGGCGGTTTCAAGCGCCTCGTGATACTTCGAAGTAGCCAAAAAGCGATGGGGTCGTGCACTGCTCAGTGTAAAATGCTGCTGTTTTGTGCAAACACCGTCGTGAGGGAGTCAGCTAAATTTGAACTAGCCCGTCTGAAGAAAGAAGAAGAAGAAGGAAGAAAACCGATTTTGGCGGTTTGGCGACTTTTTGGCGTGGTACTTTCGCGACGGTTATTCACGACACTGGGAGTCTTCTGGGCCAGAAAACACTCGAAGACGAATAGTAAGTTGTGATAAAGGCTTATTTGCCACCCATTTTTGAGATTTGGAGAGATTTGGGAAGATTTTTTTGTATTGCGTGTCCGTTGTATCCCAACATATAGAGTCTACCGACTCTATGATGATGTAGTTATTGTGCAGACATTCGGGTCAAACCATACAAAACTGCAGTGGGGGGATTAGGCACGCAATAAGATCACCTCACCTGGTCATTTCCTTTCTCGTAGAAGAGCATGTAAACATCCAGCATCTCAACCAGGAGCTGGACCTGGACCGTCTTGTCCATGCACTGGCTGGCAATGCGGACTGACTTCTTGAGGCATTCCGTTACTCGTTTTCCATCATGAAACTGGAGAGGGGAGGGGAGGAGACAGAGGGAGGGACAGGAGGAGACAGATTGAGGGAGGGAGGGGAGAAGAGGAGGAGAGAAAGGGAGGCAGGGGAGGAGACAAGGAGGGGAGAGGAGAGAGAGGAAGGGCTTTATAGCTGCAAACGTCCAACAAACAATAATTATATGATGCCCACAACTCGGACATTCTAGTACCTACATCATCAACAGCACTGCAGTGCTGAGTAACTGACCTATCCCACATACACCATCAAACACCTACCTCTCCTATCCCACAACCCACCTCTCTTGTCCCACAACCATCACACACCCACCTCTCCTGTCCCACAACCATCACACACCCACCTCTCCTGTCCCACAACCATCACACACCCACCTCTCCTGTCCCACAACCATCACACACCCACCTCTCTCCTGTCCCACAACCATCACACACCCACCTCTCTACTATCCCACAACCATCACACACCCACCTCTCTCCTGTCCCACAACCATCACACACCCACCTCTCTACTGTCCCACAACCATCACACACCCACCTCTCTCCTGTCCCACAACCATCACACACCCACCTCTCCTGTCCCACAACCATCACACACCCACCTCTCTCCTGTCCCACAACCATCACACACCCACCTCTCTACTGTCCCACAACTATCACACACCCACCTGTCTACTGTCCCACAACCATCACACACCGACCTCTCTACTGTCCCACAACCATCACACATCCACCTCTCTACAGTCCCACAACCATCACACATCCACCTCTCTACAGTCCCACAACTACCATACACCCACCTCTCTCCTGTCTCCATCTGCATCAGTAAACTTTGCCGTCCAAAACAGGTGTGCACAAGTCGCGACATTGCGACACTGGTCTGGCTTCTTGAGCAGACGGGAAGATGACATTGCACAGTTAGTGCGAAGTGTCTCATGATTCTCCTCTCCGAGGCAGCTCATCCGCTCAAATGTGGCCACAATGAGAGTGATGGCTGCCTGCTGGGCCTTCGAGTCAACATCCTCCTCATACAAAGTGAAGGCCTGGTGTGTGTTTGCATGTGTGTGTGTGTGTGGGGGGGGGGGGTATGGTGGGTGGTGGTGTATGTGTGTGTGTGTGTGGGGGGGGGGGGGGGGGGGGGGGTAGGTGGGTGGGTGGTGTGTGTGGGGGGAGGGGAGAGGGGTAATTCAAATCAACAGAACCTGGAGACACGACTACTGCACGTTAGCATCACCGTACAGCATCTTCAAACATGCTGTCAGTCTACCTGGCTGATGAACTCATATGCGATGGTCTCGGAACCAATTTGGTCAGCAGCAAGGGCACCCTGGAGAAACAGACGCAGGGAGAGCTCCGGCTGCACCTTTGTAAGAGCGACGATGGTCTGCAGAGAGAACTGGAAGATGCGCTCACACTTCTTCAGCCAGCGGTCATCCTAAGGTGCAAGGGGAGGAAGAAACACTCGAATACTGCCACACTACACTAGCCTCATTCCCATACCAAAGGTATCTGGGAACGAGACATGCCCACATTTCATACTAACAGAAACCAGTTACGCCTCAAGACCAACCAATTCCCTATCCACATCATCCTCTATATCCTACCTCATCCTGAATGGACTTGTATGTGATGACCAATCGGAACGCTGCAAAGACAAGTGAGGGTAGAGTGTGGACTATCCTGTTCTCCCCGCCAGCACCAAAGTGCTTCCTTGCTGAATTAAGGATCTGCAACAAATTAGAACGACGAATGACATTACACTCCTGGTATAGGAAAAATTGTGCCGCGAAATGTAATTAATTAATTAATTAATAAACGTTTGACTATTTCCGAATGGCCTACAAAGATTCTGACTACACCGTCGTGATCGCTATGATGCAGTGACAAAAAATCAAAATAATTGTGCTGAAACTCACCTTGGTGGTGGAGATATGAGCGCTTTTGTCTCGCCGTGGCCGCCATTACTCGAGCGCTCTCTTCGACTTCCGGTGGCAGTACCGTTCTTAGGAAAGGCACACGAAGATTCTGACCACACGCCCGTGATCACTGTCGTTCACTGACGCTTGCATGCCAAAACTCACCGTGCTGGGGAAGTTGCGAGTGCTGTAATAATGTCTTGTCTTCCTTTTGGTCGCCACTGCTCGCGATCGACTGAGCGTGGGTGCCACGTGGCATGTGCGTTAATTGGAACGTACTGCGCTACGCAACCGGGGTTGCAACACGGCTACACGTACTTCATGAAAGAGCACTCTAAATAATTATTTCTGATCATCCCTGTATATAGCTATCATGGTACTCACATGATGTGTGATAATTGGAACGAACTGACACACTTAGCTTGAGCTACCGTTTAACCGCGGCTACCAGGAGTGCGGTTGCCCCTCGTAGAAATATAGAAATAAAGAAAATTCACATTGAACTCGTCTATGTGGGGCTCGCTCACGCTCGCCCCAATTACTAGGGGAATGCAAGACATTGTGGGGCGAGCGTGAGCGAGTACATGCAGGTGCTGAATTTGCATGGAACAGTTGCATGACATTGTGCTGAATGTGCATGGAGCAGTTGCATGTGCATGTCATCAGAATGTGAGTCTGACGGGGAGCATAACACAACTTAACGACACAGATCACACCAGAAGTTATGACACTCGTGCATGCACTTCACAGCGTTGAAGCAGTCTGGCAGGTAGGTCCAGGAGCGGTCTCTGTCTCTGTTGTTGCCACCGAGGATGACTTCCTCGTTCTCTGCTGATGCCAGCTCTGTCATGACTGGTCACAGTGAGTTTAGTGTTACCGTGTGCAGGGTAGTCAACTTCCCATCCTCTGAGCAGTTGCATGGCTTAGCATTTGAAAGGGACTCCGGCGAGTTATAGGGGATTGTGAGTTCAAGGAGGATCACCTCCCTTGGTCTCACTGAAGCGCTCTCCTCGTCTTCATGAAATGCTTTAGCCACTCACCGCCCCACTATAGTCTCCATCCTTGCAAGGCCTTGTTGAGGTAGACTGTTCATAGTTCGCGTCTCAGTTGGACGATATCAACGCACGAGCAGGAAGTGAACTCAGTTTGGAAATAACGCATGACGCAAGAACACGCAAAATACGAGCAGGAAGTGATTTACGGCACGACGTACGATATATATATATTACACTCCTGGTATAGGAAAAATTGTGCCGCGTAAATAATGTAATTAATAAACGTTTGACTATTTCCGAATGGCCTACAAAGATTCTGACTACACCGTCGTGATCGCTATGATGCAGTGACACAAAATCAAAATAATTGTGCTGAAACTCACTTTGGTGGTAGAGATACGAACGCTTTTGTCTCGCCGTTGGCCGCCATTGCTCGAGCGCTCTCCGACTTCCGGTGGCAGTACCGTTCTTAGGAAAGGCACACGAAGATTCTGACCACACAGCCGTGATCGCTGTCGTTAACTGACGCTTACATGCCAAAACTCACCGTGCTGGCTAAGTTGTGAGTGCTGTCTTGTCTTCCTTTTGGTCGCCATTGCTCGCGATCGACTGAGCCACGTGGCATGTGCGTTAATTGGAATGAATTGCAATAATTTAGCTTCGCTACGGCGAGGCAACCGCGGCGTTGCAACGGCTACCAGGAGTGCGGTTGCCCCTCGTATATATATATAGAAATAAAGAAAATTCACAGCAAACTCGTCTATGTGGGGCTCGCTCACGCTCGCCCCAACTAGGAGAATGCATGACATTGTGGGGCGAGCGTGAGCGAGTGCAATGCAGAACCGTGGAGTAGTTGCATGCACATGACTGAGGAGACAGAAATCATAACATGACACAGATAATTATATACTAGTACATGCATGCTGCACGAATTTTCTTGTCACGTGTGGAACTTCGATGATCGCTGTTGCACGGACTGCCTGACAGTGCCCGTGGCCTTGTTGAGACGGACTGTTCATAGGTTGTGTCTCAGTCACGCCTTGCCATGAGGTAGACTGTTCATAGTTCGTGTCTTAGTCAGACAGTCTCCGGCTCCAAGTCGCTGTGGCCTTGTTGAAGTAGACTGTTCATAGTTCGTGTCGTAGTCAGACAGTCTCCGGCTCCAAGTCGCTGTGGCCTTGTTGAGGTAGACTGTTCATAGTTTTGTGTATCAGTCAGACCGGCGCAAATTATGCTCGTTTGTGGTTGGAATTAACGCATGACGTAAGAACACGCAAAATACGGGCAGGAAGTGATTTACGGCACTTCATAAAACCGAGGTAAATTCTAACTCTGTGCGTATAATTTATGTATGTTACTACCTACTGTGTTCTGTGAGAGGGTTGAATGCCTATCTAAAGACTCAACAATATATAAATCTTGCTACTTCTGGTATAGCTAATATTATGGTCTTCAGACAGGGATTACTGCCTACGGTATCCATCCAGAAAAGGGTTGACTTGGGTCTGATTCTTTACAGACCTGTCAACTCTCACGGTTTGCCCGTGAGACACCCGGTTTGGCGCACATTCCCCCGGTCCCCCGGTTTTGCTTCGAATTCTCACGGCTAGCGGCTTACCTGCGGATAAAAATTTGGAAGTAAGAAGCAACCGGAAATCCAGCACGTCTCGACTAGACTCGGACCTAGCTAGCAGCCTAGCTAGCTCAGGCACCAGTGGCGTAGCCAAGGGCGGGCCTGGCCGGGCACGTGCCAGGCCAATCCTATCTTGTTCTTCGCACGCGTAGTGGGAAGCCACACTGTGAACACAGACAGCGGAAGCATATATCTTACGTATTCATAGTCCTGATTATGCATAGTAAAGTCTATATTCATGAAGCACCAAAACTAAAACCCATAATCAGTTTTTGTAGAGCAAACTCAGCGCTATCAATAAGCCTTCTCAGTCTTTTTTTTTGACTTCATCTCAGGATCAGAAGTGGATCAGAGCCATGACTACACCATGTTTTAGAGATTCAGTACATCTAAAAGGCAACAACAATGTGCAATAGGGAACATAGCTAAGACCTAACATAGTCGCATTTTGAGTCTCTGTAATGGATGTTGCAATGCAGAATACAATATTATGTTGTTCTGTTAGCATAATGAGAAGGTCCCTGTGATACGGTACGTTCACCTACTATGGTTGGACGCAATCTCCAGGTTTTGGACACCAATCTCCAGGTTTTTGCTACTGGTAATTTTAAATTCCCCAGATTTTTACCTGGCCAAGGTTGACAGGTCTGTCTTTAGCCAACGCTGGCAGTGTGAATACCGGAGTCAATATTGTCCATATACCAAAGCAAGAGCTCCTACTACTTGTGAGGACACCGACTTCTGCTCTGTGATGGCAAATTGCATGCGCTGCTGCTGAAAAAAATGACATAAACAAGTAATAAAAAACATTTGAAAATGTAACAGGATGTAGGGATACCAGAACGGCAAAAAGTAAGGAAACAAGGTAGGGATGATCGCACAAAACAGTGAAGTATACAATCCCTCTACATATCTTTTTTCATTATACACGTATATGGAAAAAGATCTCTGTAGGGGGGTTGTATACTTCACTGTTTTGTGCGATCATCCCTACCTTGTTTCCTTACTTTTTGCCGTTCTGGTATCCCTACATCCTGTTACATTTTCAAATGTTTTTTATATATATAGAAAGAAAATTCACAGCAAACTCGTCTATGTGGGGCTCGCTCAGGCTCGCCCCAATTATTCATCAGTCGTCGAGTCACGTCACCAGCTTCAAGTTATCCGCCGAGTCATCCGCCGAGTGACTTCCGGTATACTTTTCCGCGGCCGCCGACTCGAAACTTTGCTAGAACCCCCGCATGAAGTGCTTCTTTTGGAGTACATGCAGGAGGAGCATGGGGAGTAAATCGCAAAAAGCGTGCAGGCTGGATAACTGTAAGTTAAGTCTCCGTCAACTATGCTATGTATAACTACTTTCGATCACCGTTACATGTACACACAGCATGAAATGGCATACTGTCAGGCACATTTGAACCAAGGGCATAGACAGTAATGGTTTCCTCTTCAGAGAACGCACAAAAAATCAGTTCCAGGGTTGTAGATAGTCTCGGAACCAGACCCTTTGTGCGGGGGAGGAGGAAAGGGTCTGGGCACGTTCCTACATTCGAGTTGTCCTCACGGAATGTAATTATGCGTGGTAATTAGCAATCAACTGCGATACCACACGTACGATCACAGTCACCTGCTAGTTGCTCCCCTCGACTTTTGTCAGACACTCGCGGGTAACACGGTACGGCACAGCGATTTGCCATGTCTAGTCACTGGTGACATCGAAAGCCTGGAGAAAAATTGTTTCCCTGACGTCATTCGCAATCAACGCTTCTGATTCGTTAGGTCAACATTCCGACCTGGGGACAACTTGAATGTAAGATGGTGCCCAGACCCTTTCCTCCTCCCCTGCACGAAGGGTCTGGTTCCGAGGACCGAGACTAGGTTATAGACAGAGACTATTTTCTACTGAGTCAGTACGATGCTGAAGGTACCAGCTGTGATCAAGCATGTACAGCTATATGACATGCTGGCCAGATGGTGGTAGGGGCAGGGGGCTGAGGAGGGGGGAGCTCAGATGAATCTCTGGACAACAGTCCCAAGACTCACCACAAAGATTTCAAGCCTCAATCCCCTTAAAGTCATGTGCGTATGTGGGGGATTGTGGTACTGTAGTCGCTCGTATGAGAGTTGGACCTGTGCGTAAAAGTGATTATGTGAGCTGTGCTTAATAACACACCACCATGGTATATGTTGTGTAGTGATGGTCTGATGGGGTCAATGCCAATGCCCAAAGGTTCAGTGACTATAGTATCCAGTTGTAGTGAAATGAGTGTTTTTCATGATGAACTTCCTCTTTGACTCGCACGCACACACACACACACACACACACACACACACACACACACACACACACACACACACACACACACACACATAGCCAAAAGGAAACCTGGCTTGTCACCACACATGCTAAAGTGTGTGAACCTTTGGGAGTCCCAGCTGTAGCCCCCTCTCCCCTCACCTCCACCAATGGAAGGAGGGAGGAAGAGGGGGGCAAGGGCCTTTTTCAACCATAGGTGATATCACAGGTGAGGGGGAGGGGGTGTGAGGGGGAGGGAGGAGGGGGTGTGAAGGGGAGGGAGGAGTGGAGCCATGATATGTATTGATCATATGATGATCATGTGTTATCAGGTGCACAACATTATTCGTGCAATGAACCAGCTCTATGAGCGTTTCCCGTAGCCAGAATTAGGTGTTGGTGTTGGTGCACTGTAGTACTGGCTGCAGGTAGCCTCGTTCCCAGGCCTTCTCACCCCAGTGTTTGTCGCTTGCAGTAGTGCAAGCGACAAATGCTGGGGTGAGAAGCCTGGGAATGAGGCTAGGCTGCAGGTAGGTCTCACTGTTAGTGGCTGAAGCGAGGGGCTCTCCCTTGTCATGTGTGTGATGGCATGCTGTGTGAGTGTCTTTAAGATTGTTGTCTGTTATGACTGTGGCTCACAGTGGTATTGTGGCACTGCAAACAGTTTGCATCCAGGAGAGTGCATGTAGTGCTGTCGTAGGACCCCCTTTATATTCAGCCACACGCTGCCACTGCCAATGGTTCTGTCTCTGTGTGTGCATGTACTTGGACAGCTGATATTCTGTACTGTGTGTAGGGATTATTGTGTACAATAATTTTGTTTTAGTAGTGCATTGTACATTCAGCTCTGAGTTGTACATGCAGTTCTTACGTGTCCTCTCCTTCCCTTGTCGTCTCCTCCCTCCTCTTCCCCCTCCCTCCATCTCCCCATCCTCTCCTCCCTCTTTTCACCCCTCACCGTCTGCCTCTTTCCTTTCTTCCCTCCGCCCCTCTCTCTCCACACCTCCCTCACCCTCCGTCTTTCCACCCACAGACTCTGGATTCTGTCCCCCCACATAGTGAATCCATTGATGTCATTGTATTGGGGGCGTGACTAACTGACCTCCTAACCACGCCCACTTGAAGGATGCTCTCTGAAGTAGACTCCTGGGTTAATCACAGTTGTGCCAAAAGGTGAATTCCCATGTACTGTAGGGTACCAATATGCAGGAGCGCATAATGGTCGAGATGAAGAGCAGAAGAAGGAAGTAGCGTGAAACGACCACGCAATAGATTACAGTAGTGTGTTACTATTTTTAGTGCACAAGTGTATCATTGTCTCTCCATGATGCATTGGCTGACTGCCTACGATTGTTGGGAGACTCATTACAGAGTTCCCATCATCAGATCCTTTGGAGCTAGGTACATTTTGCAAAGCCAGTTTTGGGTATGATCTTGGCCCTAAAACAAGGCTATGCAGACATATTAATATGATGTACAATGATGAACTCACTCGAGGCTGTGTACGTACTATCATTTGGTTCTGAACAGCTAGGTTATGTGATTATGGCTGTACCCCTGTGTGATCCCTCCCAGACCTAAACGTGTTGAAGGAGGGCATGGTATCAAGTGAGGGCACACCCACACCCTTTGCCATGACCAGGGAGGATGGACACAGACGGATGGAGGCATGTCTGTGGAGTCCAGTATGACCCAGCAGGAGTGGAATCAGAAACAAAGTGAGGAAGGGAGGATGGAGGGACGGTCAAGGGGGTGGGGGGAAGGATAGAGGGAGGGGCGGTGGATGGAGAGGAAGGAGGCATCAATCACTGCTGCTTGTGCTAGCACTAGGAAACTGGATGCTCTGACAGACAAGCAGTAAGACCTCATTCAGTTATACCCATGGCGGCCATACTTTTGAGTAAATACGCCCACCACCTCTTTGAGAGTAGCCATTCAATGGGCATATTCTCTGGTACACATTTAGTATGATTGTGTCATTGTGCAGGTGATGTAATTTCTTCTCCTCCTCTTCCCCATTCTCCCTACCACTCTCACCCTGATCTCGTGCAAAGAAGACGGGAGAGCCATAGGCAACACAGCCGGTACCTCATGTAGCAACTGCAGCAGGGTGCCCTGGAACAGGAGATGCAAGATGACAGGAGCTAGTGCTACAGGTCACAAGGTACGAATGGACTGTGAGTTGGCCTGGTATAGCTGGATACTCTGCGTGATACTGTTGGTTCTTTTGTTGAGTTATTCCCTGTATGATTATCTATACTTTGAGCTGAATACCTGCCTCTTCTTCCTCCTCCCTTCCCACCCTCTATACCCCCCCCCCCACTGATCACTACCTGCACAATTCAATTAAGATGAACACTTACACCAAGACGAATATGATCACTCATTGTTGCTTGCAAGAGCGCATGATGACATCATTGTTTTCTCTCGACCTAATACATGCATGCAATGAATGTAGCCTCGTTCCCAGTCCCACGCCCAGCTTTTTGTCGCTCGCTTGCAGTACGCTTTACCGTACTGCAAGCGATGAAAAGCTGGGTGTGGGACTGGGTACGAGGCTACCATGGATGTATGCACAAGTTTAACTTGTCTTCTTGGAATGCACAACATTGTAACTCATGACTTTGTATTATTGACTCAACTTCATTCAGAGAACAGAACAAAAAAATATAATCCAGCATATACAAAAAGGTACTTGTAAAGTGACTTGTAGAAAGTACGTCGAACTTCATCAGCTCCAATCAACAATATATACACCTATATGGACGGAACAGCAATACAGCTACATGTATACAAGATGTTTGAAGCTACTTTGCTAGTTAAAATACTGTGCATAGCTATTTCTAATGGCTTATTGGCCATTTCAATACGTTTCACTACAGCAACCATTATACATGTATAATTATATCGAGGGGCAACCGCTCTCCTGGTAGGCGTTGCAACACCTTCACTACAGCAACCATTATACATGACATAATATAAGGGTGTGACACTTCCATAGACGTGCTAGTCACAGCTGCATGCGACTGGGGGCAAGAATTTATTTTGTGCTACTTGACTGCATTGCAGAAAGACTCTTGACCGTTTGACTGCACTGTATTTCAGCCATTCACCGTTTGACCGCGTGCACCTTGATCCTATAATAATTATGAGGAAGAATGCGTAGCGACTCCACCCCTTCCTTAGTATACAGGGTCAAAATGCCCGGTTGCAACTGTGACTACAGCGAATAAAATTATGGGAGTGTCACCCCACTTGCCTATGTGGTATAAGGCTGTTCCCACCGCCAGTATCTGACTACTTGTTGTATGCAAATAAGGTGGGGGAAGGAAAGCCTGGGAGAGCTGGTCAAGTGCGATGACATCAGGTAGACAGACGGTATAGACACATGGGGAGTGGTGACCAACCATTACAATATCAGTATCAACCGTCTGCCTTGCTGATATCCAACTATTGGATGGACAGTACAAGAAAGGGTTTATGCTCATTTAAGTAGGGCAATGGTTTAGGTCCATAGCCAGCGCTGAATGAGCATGTGTGTCTTCTTCCTGTTGGACCAGTATCCACTTCCTTTTGTTTAGACTTCAGCATCTCCAACTAGTTGGTTGTGAAGCTTGCTGCACATAGTTCACAGTAGATACCGGTCTGATATCGTATCATTAATGTTTTACACAATGCATGCAGTTCAGTTTCACGCATACTGCATACCTGGACAGCCCTCTCTGTTGGTAGCCAGTACTGGCTAGTCTTGCGGGCCAGTCTGGCCCGCAAGACTAGTCAGTACCCTACCCTTGAGAGTCTGAAACTATTAATGGTAATTAATGTACCTGACAGCATGCCATTTCATGCTGTGTATACGCATGACATACTCAGGTGAATCAATAATTTCCTGCCTGCAAATTATACCGGTCATCGAAAGTAGTTATACAAACATGTACATGAGGCCATAGCATGAACCAATCGGGTCATTTAAATGCAACTAAAGACTAGAGTTGGACATTCAAGTTTGACACTAACGTCACCCTCAGACAGCAGAAAGGGTGAGATTTTGGGTAGAGACAAACAACAGTGATACTCCTTGTACAAAATAGTGTTGGCACTGAGACTTCATAGCTTAGTTGATGGATCTTAACTTACAGTTATCCAGCATCCAGGGTTTTTGCTCCTGTGTACGTATATACTCCAAAAGAAGCACTTCATGCGGGGTTCTTGAGCAAAGTTTCTAGCCGGCGGCCGTGGAAAAGTATACCGAAGTCACTTGGCGGATAACTAGAAGCTGGTGAGGGGAGAGGGGGCTACAGCTGGGACTCCCAAAGGTTCACACACTTTAGCATGTGTGGTGACAAGCCAGGTTTCCTTTTGGCTATGTGTGTGTATGTGTGTGTGCGAGTCAAAGAGAAAGTTCATCATGACGTAAAACACTCATTTCACTACAACTGGATACTATAGTCACTGAACCTTGGGCATAGGCATTGACCCCATCAGACCATCACTACACAACATATACCATGGTGGTGTGTTATTAAGCACAGCTCACATAATCACTTTTACGCACAGGTCCAACTCTCATACGAGCGACTACAGTACCACAATCCCCCACATACGCACATGACTTTGAGGGGATTGAGGCTTGAAATCTTTGTGGTGAGTCTTGGGACTGTTGTCCAGAGATTCATCTGAGCTCCCCCCTCCTCAGCCCCCTGCCCCTACCACCATCTGGCCAGCATGTCATATAGCTGTACATGCTTGATCACAGCTGGTACTTCAGCATCGTACTGACTCAGTAGAAAATAGTCTCTGTCTATAACCTAGTCTCGGAACCAGACCGTTCGTGCAGGGGAGGAGGAAAGGGTCTGGGCACCATCTTACATTCGAGTTGTCCCCAGGTCGGAATGTTGGCCTAAAGAATCAGAAGCGTTGATTGCGAATGATGTCAGGTAAACGATTTTTCTCCAGGCTTTTGATGTCGCCAGTGACTAGACATGGCAAATCGTTGTGCCGTACCACGTTACCCGCGAGTGTCTGACAAAAGTCAAGGAGAGCAACGAGCAGGTGACTGTGATCGTACGTGTGGTATCGCAGTTGATCGCTAATTACCACGCATAATTACATTCCGTGAGGACAACTCGAATGTAGGAACGTGCCCAGACCCTTTCCTCCTCCCCCGCACAAAGGGTCTGGTTCCGAGACTATCTACAACCCTGGAACTGATTTTTTGTGCGTTCTCTGAAGAGGAAACCATTACTGTCTATGCCCTTGGTTCAAATGTGTCTGACAGTATGCCATTTCATGCTGTGTGTACATGTAACGGTGATCGAAAGTAGTTATACATAGCATAGTTGACGGAGACTTAACTTACAGTTATCCAGCCTGCAGGCTTTTTGCGATTTACTCCCCATGCTCCTCCTGCCTGTACTCCAAAAGAAGCACTTCATGCGGGGTTCTAGCAAAGTTTCGAGTCGGCGGCCGCGGAAAAGTATACCGGAAGTCACTCGGCGGATGACTCGGCGAAGCTGGTTCGCGAGTCCCGCATCTGTAGTCTCGTGCCCAGCCGGAAACGAGACTACGCATCTGCGGCTTCTCACCTACTCACAGCAACTAATAATGCACACTGAATGAAATTCCTCGGCTATGCGGAAGCGCGGTTCATTTGCCCAGACCCTTCCTCTCGGTGGGTCTGGGAACCAGACTAGCAGTATATAGCACAGTAGACTAATTAAGCTTCTTCAACCGTTGCGTGCAGACTGGAGGAGGAAAAAGTTGAGAGGCTTCCGAAGAGAACAAACACTAGCATATCGAAAAGTGGGGGTTGGGACTTGCATAGCTGGCCACTTCAGCACTTCAACTTCAGGTCAACGGTAACTAAAAACGGACGGACTTTAGGCAAACTTCTGGCCATGTATATCCAGGGACTCAACCTGCCTACAACTCACTAGAAGCAAGAATAAAAAGGATGCTTCTTTCCTGTTGCAACGTTGAAGTGGCCCGAATTACCCCGTGCTATGTACCGTGGCCCGAATTACCGGTATACCCCGCCCTACCTTACGTAACGTATGCACGTGCATATGCATACACGTATTATATTGTGATGATGTCACGCAAACCGGATATAGTTAATACAGTTACATGTAGCTAGCCAGAGTCATTTGGCAAGTGAGAAATTTGTGTGATATCGAGGTAGCTAGAGTTGGAAACAGCGGTGGAGTTAGAATCATAGTAGCAATTCCTGTCCTGAATCACGAAACTAGCGTACTGCGAAAGAAATAATAACTGGCGAACAGCTGTCATCACCTCGGGGTTCAGGCAAGAAAGTAGACTATGGAGCCGTCCACATTAGCGGTGTTTCTCTGCTTAATTGCGATCATCCCCTTCGCAAGAAGTCAAGACTGCCCAATATTCGAGGAAAGCCTCCTTGGATCTACTAGTAGGTCAAGTACAACGGGATTAGTCAGAGGTGCGATTGCGGCTGGTGTTGGAGAGAGTGCAACGATAAATGTGCTGGTGCACGCCTCGAACATCGTGTGCCTCAGAAGTGGTGGGACTAGGGACACGTACAGAGGTGTTTCAATAGTCGTGAACTACACTTGCAGTGGTGCTCCCGCGTGTACTGGGAACCCCACACTCTCCCAGTTCGACTATGAGTGTGTTACTGGCCCCATATGGGGGGCCAGTGTGTTTGGCAGTGCTGATAGTATCATCACAACTCCCCCAACTGGTAGTCTTTCAACCACACGTAGAACCGACTGTGGAGTGTGTCTAAGTCCAAACCGAAATGGATTTGGTGGAGTCACCAACAATGAGCAGCACTGTGGACGTAAGCAATAATAGTAGTTCATACCCTAATTAACTGGTAGTTCAGTTTGAGATTTTTGGTCGAAACAGTGAAAGTTGATTGACTGTACCTAATCAACCATAGATGAATTACTAGTGTTGTTGTCCATGATGCTGTGATGTACGACATACCTACCGCCGCTCTTCTCCAAATTGTCACTGCAGTAACTTAACCACAAAATGATTTCTTCAGACACTAAGACTTTGATAGCCAACTTGAGGTTAGTTACCCAGACGGCGCTGGCTCAATATTCAGCGCCTTATTTAGCAGCACCAAGTGCAAGCCATGTCCACGTCATGGTGTAGCTATAGCTGGCTATAGCTAGGTGCACAATGGCACCTAACAATTTGATCAAATGGTGTTTAACCTCCGCCATCAGTCCTCCACATGCAGTAGCTACATTATAGCTAATGTGGCTACAGCTGTGAACTAGAAGTGTTCATAGAGCACACACCCCACGCAGAACATTGTAGGTACAGAGGTGACACTTGGCCCCTTTCACTGGGGTAACTCTCTGTCTGCTTTTCAGTACCGCGCCCGTTCCAGTTACGATTTATGAACGCGTACTGTCGCATATACTGTGTTGTCATATCCAAGGTGTGGGAGTGACATTAAACGACTTTTATGATTGTGAAGAGGTGGGGCCAAATGCTATGAAATAGCTGTAAAAACCAACAGTCAGGTGAAGTATATAAATGCTGGGGTAAGGCTATATCGTCGCGGTGATCTCGAAGCATCAGTGGCGGATCCAGGGGTAGTTCGTTGGGTTCGGTCGAACCCTCCTTCTTTAGTTGAATTAGTTACCTTACTGTCAACCTGTAATTTCAAGCGAGCATCGAGGGCAACATCGGTGACGAGCATCGAGGGCAACATCGAGCGCTCACTACTAACTAGCTGCCGTTATATTGCAACTCCTGGCTGAACCGAACGGCTTGGGAACGAGACCACAATCTAGTATACTTACGTGTACATAGGTTGCGTGAGCGAAATTGAGAACCACATGGCGGCCCTGGGTCCTGTACATCTGGAACTTGCAGTGCAAAGCGCGAAGGTGCCACGAGAGCCCACACTGATAACTGAAAAATAAAGGCGAAAATTTGTTCCGCGCTTTGCGCGGACTGATCACCACTACACACCTCTGTGCATCTGCCTTCGGCACGCCCCTTTTGAAAATCCTGGATCCGCCCCGATGTTCCAAATGCAGTAAGTTCCCAAAGGACTCTGTGATCATGAAGAGGTGGAGCCAATGATATGAACAGTTGTGATATGGAGTAATAGGAAATTGGTAATAGAAAGTAGCTGAAACTATGGCAAAAAGAACCGTCTTGACTTGTATCAGGTACAGAAACGTCCGAAAAATGCATCAAGGAGGTTAGCTAAGCATTTACACAATTATACTAGGAATACGCATGTGCAGTGTCCGTGCCTCGCGCACGCTCACAATCTGTAATAGTAGGCGTGGTTTCCTGTGGAAGAAAAACGAAGGTGCGAAGGTCAGTTCAACATGCGATGTTTAAGTTGTGCGAAGTTGCTGTTGAGGTTGAAGCGCTACCAGGAAGAATACAAAGACATTAGCGAGGTTCTACACCCTTCGACACTGTCAACACTCTATAGGTACGTACCCTTCAACACTGTCAACACTACACTCTATAGGTACGTACCCTTCAACACTGTCAACACTACACTCTATAGGTACGTACCCTTCAACACTGTCAACACTCTATATGTACGTACCATGGCCTGGACTAAACGTTTGTCTTACTTGTCCCCGCTAAACTGTCCTGGTATGCATCGCTTCTTTGTCAATCTGTCAGACACTCTCTCCTTTGCCTAACTTACTCTCTTTTGCTCTACTGTCACTTTCAACCTGGTTCCCGGCACCCCATAGGTCATTGCCATGTTTTCCTCCCTGTACGGCTTGGTTGTTAACTTGCATGTTGTCAGGATGAAGTGTGTCCTTGTTTGACTAATTGTGTGACTCTTCTCCTTCTGTCCCCCCTCCCATACGCACTCCCCTAGCCTGCAATGCAGCCTGTAACGTTGGTTTCATGAGGTGCTTCACTAGGGCGGACGATGGCTGTTGCAGCTTCTTTCAGAACAACATGTGTGTGGACGCTTGCACATCTCCCTTAGTGCCTGACAACAACTTTGACTGTGGTAAGTCATTTATGAAGCATAATGGCCTTTGTCTGGTCTCTTGTTATACCCACACCTGTGTACCTGTGTAGTAACTGCCCTTCCCAAACTATACGGACTTAACACCGTAATGACATCATTCTTTCACTGTAGTTAATGACTGCCCTGATCTCACCGTCGGCAATGGCACGGTGAGATACCAACCAGAAGGAACTCCACCCCTCGTAGGAGCAAATGCCTCCTACACTTGTGACAATGGCTACACACTGGGCGGAAACGACATGCGTACCTGCCAGGACATCAGTAATGGGATGTGGACAGGAAGTGATCCATCCTGCAACCGTGAGTACATCACAATAGCTGTGGAGTGGACTGGGCAGGGAAGTCATGCCTGTAGTTAGAGAACCATGTTGGAACAAGGGCGATAGATTTACGAATTCATCCTGATCTTGGTTCTGACTGCTTGCTACTTTCTCTTCCAGCTTTTGACTGTGGTACACTCGCTGCTCCATCTAATGGCATGGTGGATGTGTCCCAAGGAACAACATTGAACCACATGGCCACTTACAGCTGTAATGGTGGGTATGAGCTGACTGGAGGGGCAACACGCACCTGCCAGACTACAGGCTGGTCTGGGAACGCTCCCACCTGTGGTGAGTTTAAGACATGACAATTTACTGAAATATACTATGCTTTACTGAGCGTGTACTGTAGTGTCTGCACATTATGCTGTTGGCCAGAAACAAACGAGCACTTCCCATGTGCTCTACAGCGTACTTGGCCCGAAAACACTTGACAGCACTGGAGAGAGAGGTGCTGACATGGAGTCGGAATGTTTGGCTGTTGTGTGTGTTCTGTTCACTCTTCTTGCACCATGCACAGTGTCTAGACAGAGACTTTGATCTTGTGTGTTAACTCGAATGTATTTGCATGCAGAACTGCCGTGTCCACAGTGTCAAAATGGTGGCACTTGTAATGTCGTTACGGGAATGTGCCAATGTCCACCAGGGTTCACCGGGAACGACTGCTCCGGTAAGACATGTGTGATGCCTAGCACTTTGCACAACAGTCAACTGTACATCATTGGCTTCTGAAAGGGTGGTTCAGTTCTACCCTCGGAGCAACCAACTTCTTTTTCACGATTTTCTATATGCATGTACATAACGTAGCGAGTCTTTCCTTGTCACATGATCCGACTCAATCTTGAGTTTGTGTGCTGTACAACGACTCCTCTCCACACAAATGACTCCACTTTGTGTGGCCTACGACCTACGTACAAGCTCAGTATTCTTGGCCTTCCTCCAACGAGCAGCCGCCTCTCTTGTGTAGGTACAATGCACACACCACTTCACACCACAGTTTCATCTTCGTGCAGCCACCTATGTCACACACTCAAGTACTGGAATGGTTACTACATGTAACTAACTCTGCCTATAGTCTTCAGCTCGGAATGTCTTGTTATGTTGGACTCCCTATTGTGGGACCTTATGAATGTGCTTTACAGACATAGTTCAGTACATATATAGCCCCACGTCTGGGAACAAGACTAGTACTATGCGTTGGTGTTGACATAGTATGCGTGCAGGCATATTTTGGTCTAGCTGAGCAATGCAATCTGTTCCTGGCATGACATTGTATGTGTTGAAGTTCAAACTCGCCTTGACCCCACACACAATGGTGCAAACAGACATGGTGTGTCCCCCCTGCAATGCTGGCACTTGTGACCCGACTAGTGGAACGTGCCTGTGCCCGTCTGGGTTTACAGGGACCGATTGCTCTGGTAAGGAGGCGTGACACCAGTTGGTTTAAGTGCAAGTGTATTGTGTGTTGCAGTGTTGGAGGGCTCACTCTAAGAGTGTTTAGAAACGATGTGCGGTCTCTTGAACCGATGTCAGCGTTGCACCTCGATTGTGACAGAGAAGTGGCTTGACTGACACTCGTGTTAGCACAGAGTGGAAGAGATGGTCTTAGTAGTACTGTACAAGGCTGGACATGTGTTGTCTGTCGAGCTTGTGTGCGTTGTCTGTCAACTTTGTGTACCGAGTATGATAGTGTGAGCAGCGATCTGAATCAGACTGAATGTCACTCAAGTTTGCAAAGTGTTTCTTCCTACTATGTGAATGGCAACGTGTCAAAAAGTGTCCACTTGAAGTGGGTTCACTTATACTCATGTACTCTCATTGTAATCAGTAATCAATCTAAGGGATCACTACAGTCTTCAAGTCTTGTCCTGAGGGCACTGAACCCTGAGCACTTTACTGAGACTCCTGTACATTCGAAGGAGGTTGTAGACTGAGTGGTGGGCATGTATTAAGTTGTACGCCCAGAAAACTGATGGATGCCCACTGCATTTTTACTCTTAAACCTAGTACCCACACCGTAGGACTCTAGACAGAGTGCAGGTAAGCTGTCTTAGCAACCAGCAGATATAAATATTGACAAACGCACTCGTTGTCTTTGTACTGGTGCGTTTGGGTGTGGCTGTTTTGGCTTTGATCCTCTGACAGAAGTGCGTATGTTGTTCACTAGTGAACAAGACAGCTGTGGGAGTAACCAACTGAGAAGCCACTGTTAATTGCACTTGCCCATTCCTGGCATTTTTGACCCAATTTCCGACATTGTGATGTGGTGGATTGTCTTTCGGTGCTAATGGATGCTTGATATTTATGGCAGGTTCGTTTGGTTGCTAAGCGGTTTTCTCGCTACATGTTGCCTGAGAATGTTAGTATTTCTGCTACTACTCCGGACAGCAAACACACTCCCTAGCACACCCTCTTGTAGTGGCCTGCAGTACTAAACATGAGTGTGCTGGGGGCAAAACCAGGGCATAAATGAAGGTTGCAACCTTCAAATAGAATTTGTGATGTACCTGTCAGCTCTGATTACTAGTAACTAAGCGTTCAATATTGGCAATAATGAACACACTGGTTAAAATTAATACTGCCAGGAGGTTTTCACTGAGTGATTAGGCTGAGAGCCTTTGTTTGCAAATTCAAACCTTTGAAGGTACTTCCTTTATGCTCTGGTCAAACCTCACAGTGTGATTCCAGGTACTTGTATGAACTAAGATCTAGCTTTAATTAGTATGCAGAAAGGAGACCTGGTGACCCTTCACAGCTAAACTTCCATCTCTAAGTTATAGCACTGATACATCATATAACCCGTTGTCCCCCATCCCCTCTCCTTCCACAGTGAGACTTTGCATCCCAGAGTGTGTTAACGGAACCTGCACAAATGGTGTGTGCATCTGTTTGGCTGGATTTGTAGGAAGAGACTGCAGTGGTAAGTCTGTGTGTGTGCACGCATGTGTGTATATGAGCCAAGTAGGATCTTCTAGTGGATGTACTTCCAGCTCTCCTATCAAAACATAACACACTTACTGGTTGCTGTGATGACTGTTAGGCTGCATGTAGCATGACAAGATTTAGACCACACCCACTTTGGTTATGTGGCACTTGATGAGATTAGTCATGTAACTTACAAAAACACCAGAGGAAACATCCCACGCCTATAAGCACACTCTGCCTAGTCTCTTACCCAGTGGCACTAATGCCAACTCCGTTGACACGCTCTCTCGTAAGCCCCTGAGAATTTATCTGGAGGGTTTGTCGGGTGCATGAGTGAGTCCCACACTAGTCGTAGTTAAACAGCAGCCCGCATTGGTGCTGATTTGTCTCCCATACCCAACCTGCAATTTAAGGTATGAAGCATTACAATTCAGAAGCAAGAGCAACAAACCCAGACCAGGAAGGAATGTTATAAGATGTCACTCTCAGGCTTATTTTGTTCATTGCAAGGTTTCCATCTTTGGTCTTCTCTGTGGGATAGATTTGAAAGGCTTTAGTGTATGTGTGTGTGTGTATCTCCTTCCTCTATACGCCACTTCCTCCCCACTTCCTCCCGAATCATATTTACCATTTCCTGTTGGACAAATCCCCACTTACATGGGACAGCATAGCCTGCAGTCAGCTGGTCTGTCTCAAGTCTGAACAAGTGCTTGTCGCCCTACATCATGTTTGTAGGAGGTATTGTATATTGTACCTTGTTTTCCAACATGAAACATAGAAAGTTGGCAGTTGGCTTCCATGACTGCTTATGCATAGTGTATTCTGGAATTTGAAGATTATTACAGCGTAGTCACTCAGTCTGGCTAGTTATTGCAGCTGTATGCTAACTCTTAACCTGTGTCTAATTGGGTGTAACCTTGTTATGCATTTTTCTTGAGTGAAACATATGGGTCCATGGCATGATGGTCCAACCTAATTAGCAAACTGTAGCTGAAGGTCCCTCTGTGAGCCCTCTGCTAGCTGAAGGTCCCTCTGTGAGCTCTCTACTAGCTAAAAGTCCCTCTGTGAGCCCTCTGCTAGCTGAAAGTCCTTCTGTGAGCCCTCTCCTAGCTTATCCCTGGATGGCCGAGTGGGGCATGGATGTGGGATGGCGATGTCCTGAAAATTGTTTCTTGGCCCCCAGAAAGGTTTAATAGATGTAGTTAGCCAGCTTTATGGAATTTACTGCTGTGATGATACACTCCATGGTGCTATATGTCCGTCCATGCCAGGTGATCGTAATCATACATGTATGGTAGCACCTTATTGTGTTACGTAGTGTATTGGCTTGTCCCTTCAATAGGTAGTTTTTAACAGGTGTCTTGCAACCAGGTGTACATATGTAGTTTGGAGCGAACCCTATGGATACCAATCATACTGTTAGCGTATTCTAGCATACATGTACTTTATGGAACCACATTAATTTTGAAGGTGCTGTCCACATCTGAAATTTAACTTGGTATGGTCTGGATTGCAGTCCTACCTAGCTCCTTTCCCAGGCCTTCTACACCTCCAGTTTTGATCGCTTGCAGTATGCGAAAATGGAAGGAGAAGGCCTGGGGAATCTTTGCATGTGATCCGTGGCATGACCGTGGCATGACCGTCATATGTTGTCACGCCTCATCTCAACAGTCAAGTCAAGTATGAGCCGATCTTGCATTCTTCCAAGGGGTGCTGAGTCATAAACGATAAACATGAAGTGGAGCGAAAACTATTTGGAGTTTCACCACTTGTACCTAGCCTCGTTCCCAGGCCTTCCACACCTCCAGCTTTGATCGTTTCCAGTATGGAAGCGATCAAAAGCTGGAGGTGTGGAAGGCCTGGGAACGAGGCTAACTTGTACCACGGCTACATGTATCTCTCAGCGGTTATGCTTCAAATATAATTATGTTTTACAAGTAGGACCTACATGTACCTCTTCTCTGGAACTTTTGGTTGTCTGGCGCTTCTCTGTAGCTGTGGATGAGAATGTGAATATGCTATTGCATCTAGAAACCGTGACGTAGGCTGTGCTGCGGATCACATGTGAAGATTCCCCAGACCATACTGAGCTCGAACAATGCTTGGGGTCAGTGGGAAGGTAAGCTGATACAGCAGTTTAGGTAACTGACCAACTGCTGGTCTTGCATAAGATAGGAAGCTTTGGGCCAAGTACATGTATTACAGGAAACTATCCACATCACACCCCTAGTTCGGGGAAAAGTCGTTATGTCTTAGCACTCAGGAAAGACACACAAACACTCTGATTACACAACCATTGTGATTGCAGTCCTGCACTGACACTTTCGTTTAATAGTTGTGCTGTGCTACCTTGTTCTTCCCTTAGCCTCGTTCCCAGGCCATTTTGGGAGGGAGGAACGTTTCTCCCTCCCAAAATGGCCTGGGAATGAGGCTAGTCTTCCCTTGGACCACCGTTATTGGTACCTGTCATCAATGAATATCAATATAAACAAGGTGAGAGTACTTCCCCACCAGTCACATGTGATTTGTTATTGTTTCTTCAAACTACTGATTGTGAGTGGTTGGGTAAAGTTGGTTACCCAGCCTAGAAACAGATGGTCTTGCCAAGTTTACCACCACTGTTGATCACTGTTGTGACTCTGCATTTGAAAACTTGCATCTTTGACGTAGTTATGGGATTTGAGATAGTCCAAAGTTGTCTAAAACTTCATTTCAAAGCTCTATATTTGCGGACTTCACAACTCCTAGTTTTGCTTTTTAAAGAGAGTCAACATGATCGAAATTTCCTTCTCACATAGCATTTTCCTCATTCCTCACACTCAAATTCCAGAAGCTGTTTGCTAACTTTGCTTTTACAGATTTTCATCTCAGATGACTCCTTTTGGAGGTGCATTGCCGAGCTACTTAGTATCGGTACAATTGTACAATGTGGTCGTAGTATCGAACACGAGGCCA
Organism: Axinella damicornis; assembly: GCA_963931865.1. Classification (NCBI taxonomy): domain Eukaryota; kingdom Metazoa; phylum Porifera; class Demospongiae; order Axinellida; family Axinellidae; genus Axinella; species Axinella damicornis. The sequence goes on along the minus strand of OZ007506.1, from coordinate 8,753,233 downwards.
ATAAGAAATGTTACTTTAGGACCTAACTCATGTGTGGACGGGCACGTGTGGACGTGTGGAGGTTGTGGTGTAACCCAATGACTTTTGTAAACCCAAGTACAAGTGTACACCTGTTGCCCTCAGTAACACCTCATTTGGTCTTACACTGTGATTGATAGTCTGGTGTTTGTATAAACAGATAACAAGCATGTGCCTCCGTCAAACGTTTCTTTGTTTTCAGAGCAAATACATGTATTTAACTTCCAAGCTGTCTGGATATTGTGAGTGTAAATATTTCTATTATCCTTAATGGTAGTATATGTATTTGTGTGTGTGTGTGTGTGTGTGTGTTCCAGGGCAAATATTTGCAGTTCGAGGATACTGGAGTAGTTCTCACATCCAGAATCTTAGCAGACGTCGGTCATGTCCTCTCTGCTTACAAATAAAAATCATTGCGGCTCTAGCTGTACATGTAGGTTGGGTGTTTTTCATGTGTACCGGAGTAGTACGTTGTTGTGGAATAGTGCTCATGGGTGGTGCACCTTTACCTATTCACCAAAGACAAGGGTGGATGCTCTATGAAAGATGATGTTTGTTGGTTTGCACGCGTCCACCATCGGTTAGCCTCAGCTACTCTCCACAACAGCCATAGTTTGGTGTTACAAGTTGAAAGCTGTCAGAGTAGTTGCTCACAGTTGCTACACTTGCCAGATTAGTCCATAGAGCGTTCAGTATGCCTGGCAATGATGACCATTGCTGCTGCCCTCTGGCTTCCGCTGGAAGGGAGCAACTGTAAGGTGTGCATTCCCGGTGGTTGTCACCTCGCTGATGGTCTGTGGTGCATGTACGTGTAGCTTCTTCACCATTCTTGGTCTTGTGAGTATAGTGCCCCACTGTGGGTCAGCTATTTGCCTTCTAACATGGTAAATAGCCAAATAGAGCCACCACATGACCCAGGATTTACATACAGGAAATACTTAGGCTCTGTTGTACATGTATCCCTGGTACTTCCTCTGTGTTTGGTCAGCTTGAGCGTAGTCACGTTGTGGGAATAGCTGTGGGTAATTTGATGAGGGAGGGGAGCATAAACTATGTCCATTTCTAGTGGTGAGCTCTTTGTGCAAGTATGTGCTTACACTGGAGGCCTCCACAGTATGTAACTCATGAATAACGAATAACCTACAACCTACATCTATGAATATGAGTGAATTGTGCTTATCAGCAGTTTCTATAGGTTGTTGTGCAGACTTGGCCTACCAGTGAACACTCGGGCTAAACAAAGGAGGCTCTGGGCTAAACAAAGGAGGCTCTCTCCGTGTGAGTACCCAGCATATTTGTGGCTTGATCTTGACTCCACTGGGCCATAGCTGGTTGTTACATAGCTAGTATTTATGAAACTGGGTGTGCCGACACTTACAATTCTGGTGACTAAAGCAACAGTCAAACCCTTTTTACAGAACTATACACAGTACTATACACATCAAATATGCTACTTGGCTCAAGAAATTCCTCATGGTGCCAAATAAAAATGTTACAAGTCACTTCGCTTGCTCAGCTACTGCTCCCTCATCCACTTACATGAGGCAGTCCAGCGCTGGGCAGCTCTCTGTGCAGAAGTCTGATGAATTCTCACCTCTACTCCCCAATTACGTCCACTCAACTGCTGCTCCCATGTTCAGATGGCATCCGCCTCAGCTACTGCTCCCTGATTGTGTCCGCCTCAGCTACTGCTCCCTGATTGTGTCCGCCTCAGCTACTGCTCCCTGATTGTGTCCGCCTCAGCTACTGCTCCCTGATTGTGTCCGCCTCAGCTACTGCTCCCTGATTGTGTCCGCCTCAGCTACTGCTCCCTGATTGTGTCCGCCTCAGGCTTGTAACCCCAGCCATTCTGGAAAGTTCCGTAGGTAATATTTTCCAAGGCTTGGTTGTCTGTTAGCCAGAGCCAGCGATAGGTATTACTCTCCTTTCCTCCCCCCTCCCTTTCCCTCTTGAGAATAGTACACTGCTCACTTTCACATGCAGATGAATGTATTTTAGTGACCACAATGTTGATCTCCTGCCACCGCAGTGATAAAAGTCTGAGAATGTGGCCATCGTGTGATAAACTGCAAGTGATGCAGTTGTGGCCCCTTGCCATGTGGACTAGCGTGCCAACACTTGTGGCTGTCCCATAACTCACATTCTGGTATATCTCTTCCAATACGACCTTCACTTGTGTTTGTAACATACATCAATGTGAGGCTACACAGCTGGACAAGACCGGCTGGTCGTTTTCTCCTATCCTTCAGCACATGTTTGGTTAGTCTCAGTTTTGTGTGCCTATTGTGGACCATAACAAGGCCTACATGTACCATCACAAGATAAAGGCGCAGAATCTTGACCACTGGTATCTACAGTATATCTATATCTGTGGTTCCCCGGTGCCCGGGGGCACGGCATGCATCCAAAGTGGTGTCTTGGGTCGTTACAGGGATGCCATCTTCTAGCTCATGGAGTACAAAGTTATCCATTCTATTACACGTACAACTTTATAACAGGTTAGGCTTACCACACCTCCCAGGTTAGTAATGTTCTGTAGCCTCTGTACAACAGAGATATGAAGGTTAGAAATTGACGGCAAAGATTTGAGTGTTCAAACATGACTTTGTTTCTCACTGGCATTGGCAAAGTACAGTGTCATCCCTGTGGCTGTGCAACTACTGGAATGGTAGCTAGCTGGTAGGTACTTACAGTTGTAGTTACCCATGCTCATACTCTACCACCTAATGCATCCTTCTCACAGCTATCTCGTAACATGTGGTGATAAAATTCTCTGAATACCAGGCTTCTTCCACTGTGCTGTTTTCTGCCTTGCCATTTGGCAGCCAAAAAGTTCCCAACCTTTGATAAATTGAGTACAAGATAACGATAACTTCGTATGTACTCATCTGCATGTTTGGGTTATTGAGAGATGTCAATAGAAACCATTCTTGGTGATTTTATTGGTCATCTGCGTTCCTGTGGTTGTTGGCAATAAGCCTGGGAACAGTGTTATGTCACTGGCTACAGGAATCTGTTGAATATGCCATGCGTGTGGGTGTGTGTAGGCATTGTGGGTTTTGTTTGTTTGTGTGTGTGTGCGTGCGTGAGAGAGAGAGTGTGTGTGTGCGTGTGTGTGTGAGAGAGAGAGAGAGAGTGTGTGCGCACGTGTGTGTGTGTATAGCCTCACTCCAGTCTTCTCCCCAGCTTTGTCACATGCCAGTTTTGGTGACAAATAAGTGGTGGTGGGGGAAGAGCCAAAATTTTGACCACATCTTATTGCATTCCATTGACCACATCAAAGGAAATTTGTCCGGGGAAATGAGGGGAGAACACCTGGTACCCTCCTTTGGGGGAACAGTGCATGTGTACATGTACTATACAAGAAGTGATAAGAGAGCTTGGAAGATTTAGTCATGTGTGGGTTTGTGGAATGTGTGGTATTTATGAGTAGCTAGCTGGATAGCTGAGAGCTTGGAACAACTTCTGCTCCGCAAGGTAGGCATGATCATATAATGGATACAAGTAGCTTCGCTTGCTCAGCTACTTCCCCTTCGTTCACCTACGTTAGATTCCGGCGCCCTGTGGAACTGCTCACGATCCCCTATTGTGTGGGCGGCTTCATGCAGCTGTTGCACCCTGATCACGTATGCCTGAGCTGGTGCTTTCACCGATCGCATCCACCTCAGCTGCTGCTCCCCGATCGCGTCCGCCTCAGCTGCTGCTCCCCGATCGCATACGCTATAGCTGCCGTTCGGCTCTGCTTCAGCAGCAGCTCCCTGGAATGTTCTAGCCTAGGCCTTGCGGTTGCCCATCGTTCTCACGTAATCTTCGCAGAGTTCGAGGTTCGGAGGTAGTACAAAGGTCGTGCATCACTGTAGTGAGCCCCGCCCCAACCCGCGCCCACTTCCGACACGCATAGACAGACACACACACGTTAAGAGCTCAGATGGGAACTGGCTGTTGCAGTGAAGACATGGAGGATCTCTAATGGGAAATTGACTGACAGAGACGGGGCTAATTTAGCAGGCGTAAGGATCCCAAAGACAGTTATATGTACATGTGTATTTTACTGTACATGGGGATGATTTCAAGTGCTGGAGGAGAGGTTGATACAAACTAGCAAAATAGAGAACTTAATAACAGGTAGCCACTTCAAGAGCTGAGTTTAATACCTTTAACGACCCGTTGCAAGAAGATGAAGTAATAGTGAAAAACAGCCATTGAGACTGTGAACTTTGCTACTCAGGATGGTGAGGTAATGTGGTGTATGTGTACATTCTCTGTACATTCTTATGATGTGGTGATGTGTAGGTACATGTATACAGGTGTGCTGAAGTGATCCAAGAGTCAACATGCTTTGACAGCTGTTGGCACACATGTACATGTATTATTCCCAGTGGTTGAGACTTGTATATACATGTGAATGTACAAGTCTGGGAATAATACATGTACATGTGTGCCAACAGCTGTCAAAGCATGTGGACTCTTGGATCACTACAGCATACCTGTATACATGTACCTACACATCACCACATCATAAGAATGTACAGAAAATGTAAAACTGGTGTTCAGTTGCCTCATGTTAGGTGTGTAGTAAACAGGTTACCAGAGGTGCTGTGATCCTAGCGATGTCTGTGTGTGTGTGTGTGTGTGTGTGTGGGGGGGGGGGGGGGGGGGGGGGGGGGGGGGGGTCAGGTGTGTAGGTGTTCTCCGTGTATTGACAGTGCTATGCTCCTATGTGTGTGGGTGTGTGTATTGTCATTCCCCGAGCATTTAAAGTCTCTAAGCTGCAAGGATACTAGATATCCATGCTCAGATATCACACAACACTCAACACTGTGATGAACACACATAAATGTACATGAGACCCGTTTCAAACAAATGATAATCACTTTATTGTACGACCAGGAGCTACAGTTTGTACATGTACCGCTGATGGTTGTGGTGGACTGAAGGTGTACCTGACAGTGCAATCAATAGCCACCTTATGTTATGTTACGGACCAGGAGCTACCATTAACGGTTGTTTATGACTGTGATGGGCTGAAGATGTACCTAACATTGCACTCATAACCCACGTTCTGTTACGGAGCAGGAGTTTCCACTAATGGTTGTTTATCACTGTGGTGACCTCAAGTTGTACCTGGCATTGCACTCGATATGTTACGGAGCAGGAGCTACCACTAATGGTGGTTAATGACTGTGGGTGTACACTCTATAGCCATGTGTGTTATGAGCAGTCAGGAGCTACCAGCTACCATTAACGGTTGTTTATGACTGTGGTGGGCTGAAGGTGTACCTGACATTGCACTCAATAGCCAAAGCTGATTGGCTGATTGTATCTGGGAGACTGAGTTGTATGGCTTTCCACTCCAGCCTTGTCAAGTGTTCAATAAGAGATGCCCATATTTGGTATTGGGGGCACCAGTGTAATGTTACATAGCTGTGTTGTCTAGTAACAGAAGATGTCAACAAGCCTCTTTCCGTAAAGCCTCTCTTCATAAGCTTCTCTCATGCATGTAGCCTCCCCCATAAGCCTCTCTCCATAAGCCTCTCTCCATAATTTTCTCTCATAGGCGTCTCTCTTAGCCTCTCCACTGGCGGATCCAGGGGTACTTCGTTGAGTTCGGTTGAACTACCCAGAATTATACTCACAAAAGATCGTAGACTACGTATCGACACCTAGCGTAGCCGCTCGATCGAGCTATAGCCGTGTGCGGCATGCCGGCAACGTAGGGAGCGCAAGCCAGCTAGTCCCGTTCTCAGCTCAGAAAATGTGCGCGCGCGTGCGTGAAGGTAGCTGTACTTTGCACTCTTAATAATTGGGAACAGGACTTTCCCTGCATGTGGCATCAGACACACACGAGTACTATACAAACCATGGTGGAAGCGGTCTTGGTTGCAAGAGAAGGAGCTAATGGTGAGTCCAGTAGCGATTCTGTTTCTACTCAAGAATGCGCCAAATTGCACCTTAGAGCATCCATATTTCCAAAAAATTTCTGGGGGGAGCATGCCCCCCTAGGGAGCGCCGCTTACGCGGCAAGCCGCTTTGCAGCAGGTGGGCTTCGCCCACCAAAAGAACTACCCTCAAGGATTTTCTGGATCCGCCGCTGCTCTCTCTTGTAAGTTTCTCTCTCCTGTCGCAGACGAGAGAACATGTATACATGCAGAACATTTTGCTGGGGTCACTTGGGCTTGAAAACCTGTAATTGAACTGAACCTTCTGAGAGAGGGGCTTATGAGAGAAAGCTTATTGACATCTGTATTATAACTCCCCAACTCTATTGCATCATGCTATGTGTCAGGCAAACTACATTGGCTCTGTGATGATCACCGTGGGTCAGAACATGCCTGGGAGCTTTGAAGGCAGTTGAGAGCAACAGGGACGCTTGTCCCGACAATCCCACGGGAAAATAGGCCGGATGCACCAAATGGTTGGTCCATGACACTGCTCAGTGCAAGAGGTTACGGACTCCCCAGTCGTGATGCAACTATAGTGTATCACTATAGTTAGTAGCCATATGGTGTGTGATTTGATAGCCCTACTCCTCCATGCTAAACTGGAGCACTTTGACTCCATATTGGGCAGCGTTCACAACCATATATTCCAATTGGTTTAACAACTTGTGACTAATACGGTGGTATTGTCATTGCTTTCCAGTGGGTATAGCTAGATAATTTGAGTAGCACTAAATTTGGCTAAATGGCTGTAATTTATTGGGCTTTGGCGAGTTTAAGATACGACGTGATCTTGTCCTCATAAAAGCTGGTTGTGATGACCAGGATGAAGGTACATGTAGAAAGAGCAGGGTCATGTTGTCACTGGTGTGGCAGTGTCCATGGCTACAACTAACCACCCCAACGGAGGTCATGACAAGAGTTCTGAAAATGAAGTTTGCGAGCTAGATAGAAATGCTGTGGGTCTGTGGTGGGACTTGTATGTATATTCTTGTGCCCAGACCCTCCTGCACATGCGAAGAGGGTCTGGTTTTCTGAGCAACATTTCATGTTAGCGCTCTTGAATTCCAGAGCTCCAATGAGATTGCTCTGCATGATGTAAGCGATCGTATTGAGATAGAGAAAGCTTGTCTCACAGCCTGTTTTAGCCTGTCCCAATAGGTTTCACGGCCATCTCGAGCTTTTGTAAACCATATACTTGAGTTCCAAATTTAAAATTGCCATTATGACATTCTTGATTCCGTATGGCCTTGCCCCATGTGGCAAGAACTGTTTGTCAGAACATCAGACCCTCTTTCCGCCCGCTTATTGGGGAGGGTCTGGGAACGAGACTAGCCAGCTACAGTTGATGTAGGACTGCAGGCAGGCCACAGTTGATGTAGGACTGCAGGCAGGCCACAGTTGATGTAGGACTGCAGGCAGGCCGCAGTTGATGTAGGACTGCAGGCAGGCCGCAGTTGATGTAGGACTGCAGGCAGGCCACAGTTGATGTAGGACTACAGGCAGGCCGCAGTTGATGTAGGACTGCAGGCAGGCCGCAGTTGATGTAGGACTGCAGGCAGGCCGCAGTTGATGTACATGTAGCCTACGACTAGCCTCGTTCCCGGGCCTCCACCCCAGCTTTTGTCGCTTGCAGTACGAAAAACGCGGAGAAGGCCTGGAAGGGTTTCGCACGTGATGCGTGCCGCGACCGTCATAAAACGTCATCCGTTCAAGACCACTATGTACTAATACAGTAGCTACAATCGCATACGGAGACAAGTCAACGGCCAGAAGGGAGCCACACTGACTTATCCAAGCTAGAAGTCTTACCTTCGAAGTAGTGCTGAGCTGCAAGTGTTGTGCTTCCCAGAGCGATGGCTCACTGCACGGAGTGAACAGTCAAAGCGCTTCAAAGTTATAACCATTGTATTGCAGCCATCTCTCAGCGGTTTTGTTTTAAATTGAGGTATGTTGTATAGGTAGGACCTGCCTCTCCTCTGGAGTTTGTCTGGTCTCTGTAGCATCTCTGGAACAGGCGCGATAGCAAGTTGAATACTGAGAGTATGTATAACGGAATCCGTGACGTCAGTGGCGGCACGCATCACGTGTGAAACTCTTCCAGGTCTTCTCCGCGCTTTTCGTACTGCAAGTGACAAAAGCTGGGGTGGAGGCCTGGGAACGAGGCTAGCCTACGACTACAGGCAGGCCACAGTTGATGTAGGGCTACAGGCAGGCCACAGTTCACATCTTTGCTACCTCTTCACCCTGACTATCTAACCAACCCTGACATCTCTACAATTACATGTTATTTAGGTGTGTGTGTGTGGTAAGGTACATGTATACTAAAGTGCATGATTAGACCAAAAATGTGCTGCAAAGCAATTATGGAGGGTTGATTCATGGAAGAAGAAGCATCTCCACTAAGGAGACTGTACAATAATTATTGCTCGCTGTGTGATCTCTATATTGTGGACTCTACACATAGAGTCCACCCCACAACTGAGTGTCAACTAGTTACAGTGTTTACGTTAACAACTCTGATTAAGCAGGAGCCTTGGAGGGTGATAATGTGGTGTTGGGTAGGCACAGCTATACCTCTCACTGATCCTTTGCCACCTCCAGTACCGTGCTCTGACGAAGTGGCTAACTGCAAGGAGTGTCGAGAAGAACCTAGTACCAACACTGTCACGTGCACTGATTGCAATCGCGGGTTCACACTCGACACGACTACCAATGAGTGCAAGATTGGTAAGTTTCTACCTGTGACAGTGTCTGTCTATCTCCTCCTCTGTATTTTCATCTCTGTCCATCCTTTTCCCAATCCATGCATTTATGTCTGTCAGATGTCTGTTTGTCAATCTGTCAGTCTGTTCACCTGTCTGCCCTCTCTGTCTGTTCATCTGTGTCTGCCTGCCTTTAGTTAATCATCAACATACCAAGTTGTACATGTAGCTCAATGTAAATACAAAGTGGTGTTGTTTTTGTGTTCTATCGTTGCAGGCTAGCTGTCGCATGTCAAAGTGACTTTGCCAGTATTTGTTGAGAATTTTTCACCTGGTCAAATGAACCTTTCCTGTCCTTACATTCCACCAGACGTCACCCCGGCCCCTCAAGCAGAAGGTGGATGTGGTGGGGGGTGCATTGCCGGTATCATCATTGGCACCCTCGCCCTCCTGTTAGCAGCCATCGTTGCCGCCATCATATTTGCTGTATACAAGCACCTTTCTAATCCTGCTACGCAGTTGAAGAAGGGCGAAGCGGAGGGATTGAATGGGTGAGTGAAGAGCAAGTGTCTGAAGTTTAGCAGTCCTCGGCAAGATGAAGAATTTGTAGCTGGAATTCATCCTCATTCCTTCCTTCCCCTTTTTCCATCTCTCCACCTCCCCCATTCTTCCATTGTTCTCATTCTCCAATTTCTCATCTCCCCATTCTTCCACTCTCCCCCGCATCCCCATTCTGCCATCTCTCCACCTCCCATCTCTCTACCTGCCCCATTCTCCCATTTCTCTACCTCCCCCCTCCCTCCTCACACCTGAAACAGCGTGGCAAAAGACAACCCCCTTTATGTCGATCCGTCAACTGTCGAGGAGGAGGTAGGAGCATCAACGGCTGCCACCGAAGAGGTATAAGAAGCGTCCCTCTCTTCTCCTCCAACAAGTATCATTTCCTCATCTTTATAATCTCATTGACGTTTTTTTTTGCTCACACTCAAACTACAGACAACTAGAAGTAATTCTCTATGACTTCTGCTGCTTGTTACAAAACCTGCTTGTTTAGGTGTAGTTGAAACAAAAAATAGTTTGTGCTACAAAGTTTCCTTTGTTTGAGATTATTTTATTTTGTGCATGAATTCAGCAATAAACTCTATTAAGCACTGAACTACTGACCACATGTCTATACTGTGTGTTCAACAGCCAGTGGAACGCATGAGCATTGGTTTTTTTATTGTATCAGAATGCATACGCATGTGTACATAGTAATGTGTCTCACAAGCTTATTATTGTACCAAATGTGTGGATAATCCATTACAGCTTTGTTTTACTGATCTTACTCTGCACCGGCTTCACAGCAGAACCACACAGGTGTATGTACACACAGGAGCGCATGAGGCGGTGCCTGCAGCGGCTTATGTGCTCCTGGCAACATGGTTTTAGTCCCACTATGGCAGAGCCGTGCTGCATGGTGTACCTAGCCTCGTTCCCAGGCTCTACGAAAAGCTGGCCATGGGTGATGGCCTGGGAACGAGGCTATGGTGTACCCTCTATGTACTATATATATATAATTATAAGGAGGACCCTCAGTTGTCAGCTACGTTATTGTATATAGCTCACAGTCATGGTTGACACTGCTGCATGTCAGAATGGTGCCACGGTACTGACTGCTAGCTCTGAGTCTGGCCATAAACACATGCAGACAATGGGAGTACGTGACTCTTGTGAGCATGTTTGTGATGTTGGTAAACGTGCAGTATACATAATTATGGGTATGGGTAGTCATTGGGTACATGACTTTGCATGTAGCCTCATTCCCAGGCCCCATCCGAAAATCGGATTTTTCGATTTTTCGTATGGCGCCTGGGAACGAGGCTAACTTTGCATGTGTGTGTGTTTGTAAGTACTGGTATGTGTGTGATATAATTTGTAGGTGCTGCGTACAAATTCATTCAGTTGGCCATTTCCTGTAAACAAGGAATGACATCACTGTACGAGCAAGGCAGTGTCTTTACACGATTGTCCTTTGTACTGTCACATTCCAGCCGAAACACTTTCGATCAAAATCAACACCAAGCATGAGGTATCAGATCATCTATGACGTAGTGGACCCCCACAGCTTCATTCCAACCCCACTCCCTAGTGCTTTGTTGGTAGCAGCAACTGAAAATTAAAGTGAGTGGGCCTGCGGGTCCCCGGGAATCTGGACCTAGCTGGCATACTTGTCAAACTCGTGTAGGCTTGGTGATGGGAATTACCTCCCACTTTTCCATATTGCAAGCAACGAAAAGCAGGGCGGGGCCTGGGAATGAGCCTAACTCCATGGCAGAAATTCACAACACAGTCAAACCAACCTATGGTATTGGTGAGCTTATTAGATAAGGCAGGCAATTCCAGTCTCACAATACTTATAGGAAGTCAATGTTTTGGTTAGTCTTCAGAACAGATTAGCAATATTTCTTGTGGCATATGTAGCAAGCACTTGACTCACATGAGAAATATAAACTAGTAACATTTCATTCACTAACTGAGAGACTCCTGTAGGTATTGACAATCATGTAACGTGAGAATGCGACATAGAGTTTCCTGAACCACTTGTACTGGCTCCTGTGAGCTTGCATAGCCCTCTGAGGATTGGGAGGGAGGGATGCAGGGAGGGAGGGAGAGGGAGGGAGGGAGGGAGGGGAGGGGAGGGAGGGAGGGAGGGAGGGAGGGAGGGAGGGAGGGAGGGAGGGAGGGAGGGAGGGGATGGGTGGAGGGAGGGAGGGGAGGGAGGGAGGGAGGGAGGGAGGGAGGGAGGGAGGGAGGGAGGGGAGGGAGCACTATCATAGTAGCGGTTGTAATAAACCGCTGTGAGTTTCCACCTTTAGCCTCGGTCCCAGGCTCCCCTCTCCAAAGTCTGGGACCAAGGCCAGGTAACCCTTGGGAAGCTTCGCTTGCAAAGTTCAACAAACTTTTGAAGGTAGCTCACCTAGGGCTACATGTAGGTACAACTAGACAAATGCACAACATTGTGGGATGATCGAGCCAGATCGAGTGCACATGCTGAAGGTTGTACATGTAGCGCAACTTCAGGCTACAGAATGACACAAAAAGTAGTGAGTCAGGCTGGCTGAAGCAGTCTAGCAGACACGGGCATGCTGCACACTGGTCCTGGGTCTCCAGCACATGTTCAACACAGGACTATACTGTGTGTCAGACAAAAAATATCGACACAGTCAAAACTCATTTGTTGAATTAACACATGACACAAGAACATGAAAATAAGAGCTGCAAGTGATTTAAGGCATGTACGATATATATAGATATAATTATATATTTACAGCAAACTCATATATGTGGGGCTCACTCTAGCCTCGTTCTGGGCCTGGGAACGAGGCTAGGCTCACTCAGGCTTGCCCCAGTTACCTAATCAGATATATGTGCAACAAACAGCCATTGACAGAATTACAAGACATGACCAACATTTCTGGCATAGCTAAGAGAGGTGTAAGTTCACCTTGGCTTGCAGATATCCTTTGAAACTGGAGAGTACATGGTTCCTGCAGGAAGTACGATCACAGATCACAACCGTACACTCAATGATCTCATTACACACTAAAGGATCTCTTATAGTATTCTCTGGTAATCTCTAGTGCACATATACCGATAGTGCATGGTGACTGCAGGAAGCACCATCACAGGCATCACAGCGACACACTCAATGATGTCATCACTAAAGGATCCTCTATAGTAACGTTACTTGCGAGTACAAATTTAAGGCTCGCTGGGTACTGAGTTTAGCGATTTTAACAGAATCAGTCATAATATCATCACAAGACAGGCATGCCAATCATCAGTCAGTGATGTACACTAAAGGATCTGTAGTAATTTACCTAGTATTCTCTAGTAATCTAGATTCTTAGACAATGTGTGGGGATTACTAGAGAAAACCTAATGATTACTAGATATTACTAGAGAGATTACTGAGAACATGATAACCATATGACCCAAGAATAGCACAGTATGTACAGACAGATGGCACAACTAGTGGAATGCAGGGCATTGTGGGGTGAAGTCACCACATGAACACATGGACTGACACAACACACAAGGAGCAGTGCAAGGCTCTCAGAGTACACTGGGAGTCGGGCTAAAGCATCGACACACACAATGTCTACGCATGCATGATGAGCGAGTGCAACATCCAGGTAATTAATAACTGCTTTGCTGAGACTAATAGCACTATTCATTACCCCGGCTAATGAGGCCTGGAGAAGGCAGACTTTAACCCTTTACCAACTAATGACGCATATATGGGTCATAAGACTTTCAGCTTCAGCATGTGACTTCCGGCAGTGTCCTCTGTCTATGTGAGCAGAAAGGGCGGGATAGGGGGAGGTGGGTGGGTGCACCCAGAAGGTGCAAACAGCATGGCCGCGCCTGGGCTTAGCCATGAATAGCGCTTGGTTGGAGCCAGGTCGGGTTTTAAGTGTAAATGGGCCTTGAAAACAGCTGGTGCTCTCACCTTGTATAGCCTCGAATTCCAGTGTTCAAGGCTGAGTTACCATTGCCCAAGCATCTAGATCGTATACTCGTTGATGAGTGGCTGTGGCTAGAGTCACAAATGTAGAAAGCATGGCTGTGTGCAGTTCTATGTGAGGATTAAAACTGATGGGAACCTTATCTAGGGTATGTAAATCACAAGCTATGAAATTGACCTCCAATGTCTACGGTTGGTAAAGAGTTAAACCAACTGATAGCTTGATGCTCTTCTGATGGACAGTTCTTGTAGGGAGATTAATTGTACGAAGGTATGATAATGATCCCTCCACTGTATGGCAAAAGTGCAGCTGAGGACTTGGTACAAAGGATATTGGGTGTGGTATATCCCATTCCATTCACCAGCAGCGTTCATATCACTGGAATCAACTGTGAGTCCTCCAGTAGTGTAGGCCTAGCAATATAGTTGATGATCAGAACACGATTGACTCTCTTCAGTGATGTGATGTGTTATGCTAATTACCATAGTAACAGTCTATGAACATGCTGTGGTACCTAAAACTCTATTACTATAGCAACACGTACGTACCTTGCCGATGCCATACTCCATAACACGTCTAACCAGCTGGCATATTTACGCACTATGTTGGTTGTCTCCAATAGCAACACATGTGTTACCCCAGCTGTGTGTGTGTGTGTGTGTGTGTGTGTGAATATACAGTAGCATATGTAAGCCACACCCACTTTCATTGTGCATAGGACTGTGACCCAATCACGTAAGCAACCATAGGCAGCAGAACCAGGGGAGCAGTGGTGCAACAAACACCAGCAGTGCTTGGCCCCGCAGTAGGGCAGAAAGAGGGTGTACTAGCTGTCCCCACAAAATGAACCAGGTGTTTCACACATATACAGGTACGCCTGTTTTCTTTACCTACTTTGTACGTGTATGTGTGTGTGCATGTGTGATCTGATGGTGGATAGGGATGTGTGTGTGTGTGTGTGATGGGATGGGATGTGTGTGTGTGTGATGTGATGTGTGTGTGTGTGTGATGTGGTGTGTTCTCTCGTACCTGCTTGTAGCACATTCTGTTGACATAATCTCCTGCAAACAAGGCAATGACATCACTGTACAAGCAAGACACCTCAATCATATATCCTTTCAGGGATGACTAAGATTACTCTACACTCACTCCCAAGCTCCCAACTGGACCTTACAGCAAGGGACCCACCAATACCTCTACCATTACCCTGTGTGTGCACACAGCAATGCCTTAATGTCCATCTGTCGGCAAAAACTATTGAAAAATGTTTCATGATGATCCTAAGAAACTACATGTAGAAAGCTGTGTCATCATAAACATGGTAGTCACGCAAACACAACCCAATCGCCAACTCTTCCTCCATTAGTAAATGTGTCACTATAGTTATTACTGAGTGACATTGATGTTATCAGTGAACTTTCCTCCAGCGAAATATTTGTCACACTTTTAGTCGCTAGACCTTTCCATAATTTACAACTACGGTGTGTGTGTGAGGTCCACAAACTCCTACTGAGTGTCGTCATAATGATGTCACAGTACTGAATGATGTCATGTTGTACTGATATACCTTACTGCCTTGCTGATTGCAATATGGTTGGGATGAAGGGACACGCCCCACTCATCAAATGTTACTATCTGCAGAGAGAAAATAATTGTGAGGTAATAACTGAAGCACCACATCACAAATACTGTATGTTTCTAATGGGTATGGGTGTGTCAATCTCTATGGCACTATAATTGCAAACTGTGCTGCGTAAATCATTTAACTTTTGGAGATACAAGGGCTTTTGTCTTCCCGTTGGCAAGCGCTCTCTTCAGCTTTCATTGCCTGTAGCTATTGCTCGTACGAAAGGCCCACAATTCATATGTTCTGACCACACAGTTGTGATCACTGTTGTTCACCGATGCTTATGTGCCGAAATTCACTGTGCTGGCGAATTGTGAGTGCTGTAATAACTCTTTGTCTTCCTTTGGCGGCCACTGCTGATTTGACTGCACCAAACATGGTCGTCATGTGACATGTGGGATGAGCTGTGTGCTTGCATGTGCATGCGAATTGCCACCCACCGGCTATCCGTGGCATGATTTCCACTCGTACCTAAAACAAAAGAACCTTGTTTGTAGGACTAATATCGGAATCACCCAAAAAGGTAGTTCACCAAGATATCATTCAGTTGTGGATGACGTACAATACCCAGCTACCAAAAATACACTTATTTAAAAAAGAAAAAGTCAGCTGTCAGGAGTGGGATTCGAACCCACGCCTACAAGAGTAGACTGCGACCTGAACGCAGCGCCTTAGACCGCTCGGCCATCCTGACTTGCTGGAAGTGTCGGTAGCAGGCAATCATATCACAATGATTCCAGTGGGTTACAGAATTCACATAATTATTGTGTAATAGTTTTCAGGAGTGGGATTCAGGCCAATGTCTACAAACGTAGATGGCAACCTGAGCGCAGCACCATAGACCGCTCAGCCATACTCACTTCTTGTAGGAAACAACAGCACACAAGAATCATTTTTGTCCATAATGGATGAACGTAAACAATAAACATACCCAGCTACCAAAAAATCAAAACTAATATGCAAAAGAAATAGAAAAAGTCAGCTGTCAGGAGTGGGATTCGAACCCACGCCTACAAGAGTAGACTGCGACCTGAACGCAGCGCCTTAGACCGCTCGGCCATCCTGACTTGCTGTAGCAGTCAATCATAAATTCATAATTTTGATTCGTCCTTATGGAGGAAAGATCATGAGGTCTATAAAAGTACTTTAAATATCTCAAGCTCTCGAGATTAAGTAATTGGAATCTCTACCTAAAACCACACAGCACTCAAACAACAATGTACTATACCGTATAGTGGGTTATTTTCGTGGGTGGAAATTTTCGTGAAACGCTGGATACGGTCGTCAGAATTAATTTTCGTAGTTCTAATTTTTTGTGGCACCCGTGTTCGCGTTATTGTCGTGGATGACGTAATATGAAAATTAGTACACGTAGTTTGATGGACGAAGTACAGTTTCAACGATATTGCGCTTTACTAGCGTGAGTGCGACGCTACTTTGTCAGTAAAAGACGTGGGAGGCCAGTGTTGGAGAAGAACTAACATGCTAATGCAAGAATGGCAACCGTATTGATCCATTTGCTGTGGCGAGAGTTACCGTAGGCTTTCGTCGCCTGGGTCCCATTCGATCACAACGCGAGGGACAGCTGGTGATAGAGGATCCTGTCAATCGAGGACACTGTCACTGTTAACGGGATGCAGTCACGCAGGTACAGCTTCAAAGAGCTGTACATTGTACTTGAACGACGGCACCATATAGCGGTCATAGATATACTACACTACGTTGTGTAGTATATCTATGGTTGCACATTATGGGTTGAAACTTTCGTGGGTGGAAAATTTCGTGACTTGTGTTGATGAGTCACGAAAATAACTAAATTGGCACCCCACGACCGCTATACGGTATATGGAGGCCTAGCAATGTAGCTAGTCAATGAGCTGCTTTGCTCTACGAATGGACCAGCATGCTCCTTCAGTTATTACAGCTGCATTGGACACAGATACAGACAACAGTGGAAGGGTCATACCTCTGCAATACAGCCACTTCTTTATTGCAGGCAAAAAATGTGGGTGCGAGTATAGGAGGTACACTCAACCTCGACCCCCTCCAAGACAGGGATACAATAATACAAAAAATGATTTTCAAGGTCTCAAGTAACTGGATTCCCAATACATTTTGAGCCTCCGAGAAGAGGAAAACCTTTCTACAGAGGAACAACTTATATTGTCTCCAATGTGTCCTCTATTGAAAGGTTTCACTGTATACCGTATATCGGGATATTTTCTCAAATGCCACTAATTTGTCATACGAAATTCATGAAAAAGGTAACAAACAAACATGTGAACACGTGTAGTTTGGCCGTGCAGATTGCTGCGCCAATCGGTACTTTCAACGATGGACTTCCATCCTGACTCAAGACTGCATTATCTAGTGAACCGAGAGGGTAAAGATGAGGGAGCAGCACACTTAGCCAGAGGTTCAAGATGAGGGAGCAGCACACTTAGCCAGAGGTTCAAGATGAGGGAGCGGCACACTTAGCCAGAGGTTCAAGATGAGGGAGCGGCACACTTAGCCAGAGGTTCAAGATGAGGGAGCAGCACACTTAGCCAGAGGTTCAAGATGAGGGAGCAGCACACTTAGCCAGAGGTTCAAGATGTGGGAGCAGCACACTGAGCACAGTGCGAAGGAGCTGGCCAGAATAGGCAAGTATGTTTGTCACCATGTGGGTCTGCAGCTGCTCGAGTATTTCTGAAGGAGCTGGGTTGGCGTGTTAGTGAAAGTACAACAAGTACAGCAAGGTCAAGGTTGTTAATTTTTGGGGGAATGCTTCAATCAGTTTACATAGTCAACACAAATAATTGTCGAATTTCAACATGAATCTTGAGTACTGTAAGCATCTATATTTAGCCTCGTTCCCAGGCCTTCTCACCCCAGTGTTTTGTTGCTTGTAGTATGTGCTCTTGCAACAACAATAATTATGTGTCGCATTCTGCGATTGTTCTAATTTTGCGTTGCCTGGTAAAATAACAACTATGTGACATAAATTTACAGACTAATCTCTAGCAAGATGCTACCCAGATTACTTACTGTGTTGGTGTTGTAGTGCCTCACTGCAGTCAATATGTGCTGACCAATGATGTCTTCGTTCCACACCACTCCAGGATCATCAGGTAGTTGCCTTGGCAACAGAACAAGACAATTTATGGTGGCTTGGTTGCTAAGTTCAAGTCCTGGGATGTTACTTTGTCCCGTATGTACACTCCATTCAGTCAAACAACCAAAGGTGGGTGAACTTTCAGTCCGGGAGGACCTTGTCAACGTGTGTATAGACCCGTTGCAGCTGACGTCATCAGTTCGAGAATACGGAAAAGGACACCAACATGGCGGCTATTTGGAGATAGTAGCTTCTATGGCAATCTCGGTAAACACAATCATGTACCAACAATGCTTCTAGTTTGTGTTGAATCGGACGAAATGTGATTGCAACGTAGGCTATTAACGCTATATAAACGCTTACTAGTGACACAGGACACGTTTTGATCGATACTGCATATAAAGCCAATGAAATTTGGTACATCAAGATGGCGGCTTCCGGATAGTATACGGAAATTCCACGGAAAATGTGACATAACTACAACGGGTCTATTGTTTTTCATATCATTACACTACACTGTTACATTGACAAAGTCCTCCCTGGACTGAAGACATAGGGCAAGGAAGAGAAGATTACACAGGAGTCACAAGTGAAATTGCACCACATAATATTAATTGTTCCTGAGACAGTTCTTGATGGTGGCCAAACTAACATCCTTGTGACTGCGAACCCACAACCATTAAATTTTATTACAGTCAAGAATGTCATATGGTTAAACCCCTCAGAGGCAAAAGATAACTAAAAGAGCTGTAAATATAATAATATTACAATTTTACCAATACTTCCAATTCCGATATTGAAATAGGCTGATACTGTACGGATAGAGGATACCACTGTGTGATAGATATAAATCATAGGACAATTAAATCATCAATACCACAGAATTCCAATAGCTGATACCCGATACCTCACCACTGGCTGGTATCAGGACCAATACCGATACCGATACAGTGGAACCCAGTGCAAATAGAATGATAGGATGGTAAATTTAGTAAGTATGCAACAAAAAGCTGGGGAGGAGCCTGGGAACGAGGCTAGGTACAGGTAAATTCACACTCTGAGTGGATGATGAGACTAACTATACAGCAAAGTAGATCTACCAGGCATACCGGTCACTAACTAGCTGCAGGTGGTGAGAAGGAATTCCTAGGACAGAACCACTGTGGACTAACTCTTGCCGACGGATGTTACCTTGGCCATAGTAGTCACCTGGAAGGTTGGAGGAGACGAGAAGGGAGAGGAGGAGGATGATGGGAAGGAAGAGAAGGAGGAGGAGGACGAGAAGGAAGAGGAGGAGGAGGAGGAGGCAGAGGAGGAGGAGGAGGAGGAGGAGGAGGAGGAAGAGGAGGAGGAGGAGGAGACAACGGGGTGAGGGGAAGAAGAAGGAGGGTGAGAAGTAGGAGGAAGAGGCGGAGGAGGAGGGGGAGAAGTAGGAGGAAGAGGAGAAGGGGGAGAGGAAGGGAAGGCAAGAGGAGGAGGAAGGCAATAGGAGGAGGAAGCAAAAGTAAGAGGAGGGAACACAAAGTACACCTACCTTCAGAGAGGCAGAGAAGAAAAGGCTGACAGGCACACTCTGCTGACAGAGCTAAGATGGTCGGTGCAAAAAACATACACTCATCATCAGGGTGGGCGGTCACTACCAGTGCTCTGACCCCCTTTACTCCTCCACCCTCATGACTTGGTCCCAGGCTTAGGGCGGTGACTCCTCCCTTTAGCCTGCCTCTGAGCCACCAGAAAATAGGCACAGACAGTATACATACAACTAGTACTGCACAAACGATCGTCATCAGTCAAATTATCTAGTCTCGTTCCCAGACCCAAACAACCCCAGCGCGGATCGCTTTAAGCTTTCGATGGTTTGGGTCTGGGAACGAGACTAGCTAGCCTCTGCGCGCGCCGTGAGACCACGTGTTACAAATAGCGCTAGACGTCAGACTATACACATGTATACACGATGGCAACTGACAGTGGAGGTTACGATTTCAAGTTTTATATCGAGACCCCAGATGACCTTATTTGTGTCATCTGCCAGTTTGTGGCTCGTGATCCCCAGCAGGTAGGCTGCTGTGGGAAAATATTCTGCCAATCGTGCATCCAGGATGCGATAGGGAGGTTCAATAACTGCCCTAACTGTAGAGGAAGTGCCAACACGTTTGCTGATCAGCGAAGTGCACGCCAGATCAAGTCCCTGAAGATAAGCTGCAAGAACGAGGAGCATGGTTGTACGTGGGTTGGCAGGCTCGAGGATTATGACAGCCATGACAGTGAGTGTGAGTTTGCCCAGGTGGACTGTCCCAACAGCTGTTCAGAGCAAGTGCTGAAATGTGAGTTGCAAAATCACCTTGAGAGCTCTTGTCCACTGCGCAAGATTGAGTGTGAAACATGCAAAGAGCAAGTCACTAAAGTAGACATGCAGAACCATCTTGGTTTATGTCCAGATGCGACCGTGTTATGTCCCAACAAGTGTGATGAGGGTAACCTCTTACGACGTCAGCTCCCAGCCCATCATATAATATGCCCAAAGGAGGTTGTCACATGTAAGTATTCTGAAGCAGGCTGTAATGTTAGGTTGTTTCGACAAGATTTACAGAAACATGTCTCTGAAAGCACCGAACATCACCTAAATCTTGCAATGGGAAAGATTTCAACACTGAAGCAACATCTTCGGGATGCTGAAGAAAAGAATAGGACCCCTCCTGTGACTTTCAAGATGTCTCATTTTGCTGAGAAAAAAGAGAATGATTCAGAGTGGGTCAGCCCTGCATTCTACAGTCATACTGGAGGCTACAAAATGTGTCTAAGGGTGAATCCAAATGGCTTTTCTGCTAATGCGCATTTGTCAGCTTTCATAGCCCTTTCGTATGGCGAAAATGATGACGAACTTACGTGGAGGCCAGTCAACTTCCCACCCTCTGGCGATAGCTGAAGCAGTCTAACAGGCACATCACTGCATGCAGGACATGCAATGGCTTGAAGCGCTCTCTCCCCGTCTTCGTGAAATGCTTTAGCCACTCACCGCTGTACTATAGTCTCCATCCTTGCAAGGCCTTGTTGAGGTAGACTGTTCATAGTTCGCGTCTCAGTTAGACAGTCTCGAGATCTCCGCGACATATGTATGTACATCATGTCAACGCACGAGCAGGAAGTGAACTCAGTTTGGAAATAACGCATGACGCAAGAACGTGCAAAATACGAGCAGGAAGTGATTTACGGCACGACGTACGATAGAAATATATATATATATAGAAAATTTACAGCAAACTCGTCTATGTGGGGCTCGCTCACGCTCGCCCCAATTATAGCTAGTGATGTAGCCATCATCTCAGTCTATCCTATAATATACATGTAGTCAACTGTATAATATTGTTCTATAAGACGTGTACAAACAGATCGATGTTGCTAGTAACTATTATAACCACACTGCATGCAAGTCACAGCATGGCGGTACCAGTACAAGGAGCATTGTATAATACAGATATCATGGCATGCACCTACAATAGTACTATCGTGGTGTGCACATACAGCTATCACAGAAGCATTGTTGATGGATTTTCCACGAGAGATTTGAAGGAGGCGAGCCACTGCGCTCCTACAGCTCCATCCACCACTCGGTGGTCACAACTGAGAGTGACTGTCATCATGTTAGCAACACGGTACCTGGAGGGAGGGAGGGAGGAGAGGAGTAACTACATGTACCAACATGTGTTGATACTTTCACAAGTGATCACACGTGCACTCAGCCTACCCCTTCACACACTCTTCATCAACAATCAGCCTCTTTTCACTGGCTCCCACCGCCAGGATGCAAGACTGCAAGAGAGAGAGAGAGAGAGAGGATATAATATTACGCTATTATCATACACCTACGTTTCAATAATGTACAGCAGTGAATGGGAATCCTGGTACGCAAGCGCAGTTGATAAAAACTATTTTGTACTGTAGGTCAGGTGAAAAATCCGTATTAGTACTGTAGGTCACGCGAGAAATCCGTATTATGTACAGTAATTACGTCACATGCGCTGCAGCAAATCTGTGATAGTTTCGTGTAGCTGGTACTGACCACCATTTGGGCTCCTGAAGAGGGCTGACTTACATATCAATACTTCCGGAAGTCGAGGTTGAACTCGTTTGTATACTCGGGCATCCCGTTTGAAATGGACCGTACAACTGCCAGATATCGGCTTGGCTCCACCTATCGCCTTGGGCTTGGTACGCAGGCCTTCTCACCCAAGCGTTTGTAGCTTGCCGTACTAACGCGAAGGGTAGGCAACCAGAAATGAAAATATTGTCGCCAAGCAAGGTACGGTAATGCACATTCGCTACGTTCATTGGTAGAGGAACGTGCATTGAAATTCCATCCACGTTTTGTATGATAAAATCAGTATCACCATAGTACCAAGCTATACCGGAAACATATCACTCGTTGTTAGCCTTCGGCATTGTTACTCGTGCTTCTCACTCGTAACAATACTACAGGCAACAAACTCGTGACTATACTTATAGTATCAGCATTACTTGACAGGAGAGTTCAAGCCACACCTCTTCAAGTGGCAAGTGCCAAAACCACTGAACTGAAATGATTATCAGTTCAGAGACCTCAATCTAGTCTTGCTCTCTGGCCATCTGCCAGCTATTGTAGCATGCAGTACAGAATACCTGGCATAGAGTAACTTAACACACATGGATACTTGGAGATGAGAACAGAGACGGGAATCGAGAGTCACTCTCTGCAAGTTGCATACACAAGGCAAAGAAGTGTGTCCGATGCCCACCTCACCTGTGGGGGGTTGATGACAGCAGCAAATTGCTTGACCCCATACATGCCCAGGTTGGATATCGTGAATGTGCCTCCTTGGAACTCGTGAGGCTGGAGCCTTCCAATTCTTGCTCGCTCTGCTAGTTCATGGATGTTTGCACTGATTGTCTTCAGACCCTGTGGTAATGATGTGCATGTGAGGAAGGGAGGGAGGGAGGGAGGGAGGGAAGGAAGGAGGGACAGAGGGAGGGAGGGATGGAGGGGAGGGAGAGGGGAGAGGGACGATTGGAGAGGGAGTGAAGAGGGGAGAGGAAGGGGAGGAGACTGATGTAGTGTATGGACACAATGTCACACACTAAATCCTTTTTATTTTTTGCAGAAAATTTTTTGCCACTAGTTTGCGTACTTTTTTGAGCGCATGAAATGCGTAACTTCTTAGTCATGGTACATGCAAGATCACGTCACCATAAGGGTACGGGGGAACTGGATGTATGCCAGACTGGTGTTGTTACTTAATCACCATGTTAGCCTCGTTCCTAGGCCCGAGACTACGAGGCGATCACCATGTCAACAAAGCTGTGATGGTCTCTCTTGATGGACGTGGACCTTCTGCTGGGCACTGAGCAGGCTTCAATGCAGTTTCCATTAATAATGTTTGATGTAGCTGTTGTGATCAATGTTTATTGCTGCCTTCGCGGATGAGGGGGTGGGGCATTCACCTTTCATCAGATGAGAGAGCTTGATGGCAGCCGTGTAGGTCATGTGCTTGCAATGGAAATCCAAAACTCTAGCCTCACGTAGATCACAGTTCTGCACTGTAGTTACGTCATGAAAAGAAAGCCATGCCTCCATGATGGCATAGTCACAATACATCTTGACAAGAACAGGTTGGTAGAACTTCCTCGTAGCAGTAGAAGCCACCAGATGACGGATTCACAGGGATTCTGTTAGTGTACCAAACACAGCCATCACAAGCAAAAGAACACAAAAATGTGCTTGCATTTTGGATTGCGCATGCACAATTGGCGAACGTGACCTCATTGCCTCAAAATGGCGTCGTGCTAGAATGCCATCGGATCGTAGCTAGCTAAAACTGCTGTTCTTGCCAGTTCGTGGACAAAAGGGCTCAAAGGCTCTACTACGGTGAAATCGGTGTTGTTCTGTGTGTAAATGAACTCCAGAAGAAAGAAAGAAAGAAAGAAAAAAAGAAAAAAAGAAAGAAAGAAAGAAAGATGACGACGAAATCGGACTTTTCTCCGCGACATGTTCATCGACTCCCGCGTACTCTAAGGTACGTTTGTGAGTGTTTTTGTGAACTGCTAGGCAGTCTCATTCTGTCTGCATGCTTGGTTTTGGGGGTTGTAGCTTCTTGGCCGTTATCCTGCTGGTGCATCAGTATGGTAAAATCAAAATTTCCTTGGCCATCCCTGAATAGAGAACGCTACCGCATTCTTTGATTTGACCATAATCACCCACCAACAGTAAACAAGTGAGTCTTTAAAAAGACTTGATGTGTTAGACTTGGTACCAGCTGGAATCATGCAGAGGACATGGCAGCTATTTAACCCTTTATGACTGCAAAACCTGTTAGCTATGAGACTTTAGTCAGCGTCAATATCCATGGAGGTTAATTGTGAGCAACGGGTGAGGTGGGAATGTTCACCCAAAGGGTGAAAGCAGTATGGTTGTGTCTGAGCTTGATGTTTAGTCAGAGCCAGGTGGGCCATTTTTCTAATTCATAAATGGACCTAGACAACACCTTGGCCAATTCTTTCAGCGATTATCTAGCTAGCTAGAGCTGAGTGTGTGTAGTTAGTATGCACTTTGCACTTAGGATGGCTGAGTACAGCACACTGTTGTATGGATGAGTGAGTATTCAATTTAGCAGCCTAGTCTTGGTAAGTGGATTCATGAGCAGCCAAGGAAAACCCATAATCACTTTTGAGGATGTACTTGCAAGCAATAATAGGTTTGAAACTTTGCTGCACTTGCGTGGGCGCATTGCAAAAAGCGACGTACTACGTACTACGTACCTACGTACCTACGCATCCAGCACTGTGTCTTGGCACTTTGGTGCCGAGGCAAAAATTTAACCCTAAAACGTTTAGTTTATGCACACTTAGTACAAGGCTATGCACAAGTAGGTCTAGTTCAAGCTTCTAGTTCCAGCGATGAGTTGTCCCTCTCACCTTGATGTCAGCAGACGTGACAATGGGTGTGATCAGCCCTTTTTCCGTACTCACAGCCACACTGACGTCAACATTGTGGTGCCTGTGTGTGTGCGTGTGTGTGTGCATGCGCATGTGTGTGTGTATGTATTGAGTATGTATGTGTGTGTGTGTGTGGCGTTCGTGTGAGGATGTGTGTGGTGTGTGTGTGTGTGGTGTGTGTGTGTGTGGGTGTGTATGGTGGTGTGTGTGTGTATGTGTGTGTTGTGTGTGTGTGTGTGCAAGGGGAAAGAAGATACAAACAGGCATAACTGGTGTCAGTGTATTCAGACTTTACATGCGTGGGGAGCACAAGGGAACTTCACAATTCAGCCTATCACCCCATCCCACCCACCCACACCCACACAAAACAAACACATACCTCCGGATGAAATCTCCCATCCAACTGGAATTAACCTCAGGAACCTTCTTCATCGTGAGTGCAGACGCTTTGACAACAAAGTCATTCACCGATAGCTTGTATTCTCCATTTGCAAGCTCATTCAAACTCTTGCGAAGCCTAGAGGATGAAGAAAGATATTGCTACATAGGTTTGGTTCCGAGTTCACAGCTGTTGCTCACTTCAGTGTCTCATCCATGGTGATGTCGATGGTTAGGTAGTAATGGGGGATAGTCTGTTTAGACTCCAAAAGTCTGGCAGCAATCACCTTTCGAGAGGGAGAGAGGGAGGGGGGGAGGGGGGGAGGGGGGAGGGGGGGAGGGGGGAGGGGGGAGGGGGGAGGGGGGAGGGGAAAGGGGGGAGGGGGGAGGGGGGGAGAGGGGGAGGGGGGAGGGGGGGAGAGGGGGAGGGGGAGGGGGGAGGGGAGGGGGGAGGGGGATGAGAGGAGGTGAGTGGGGATGAGGGAGGAGGGGAGAGGAGGGGGGATGAGGGAGGAGGAGGGATGAGGGAGGAGGAGGGGAGAGGGGAGACAGAGGGATGGGGAGGGGGGATGAGGGAGGAGAAGGGGAGAGGGGAGACAGAGGAAGGAAAGGGAGGAGTAGGAAAGGGGGGAGAGTGGGAAAGTATTAATTAGAGGACGCTCAATTTACAACACATGCACACACATGCATACACAACAAATTTTACACACACCTTTCTCATGTTGCTAAGCTCAAGGTCAGAATATGTCGCACCAGGTACAACTGGTGCAGGTGGTGGAGCAGTGGAGAGAGGAGGAGCAGAGGGAGGAAGGTCGCTGGATACTATCCTGCCTCCTGGACCACTACCCTGGATCGTCTACAAAGGTCAAAAGGAATTATTGACACACCCATCAAAATAGTAGCATGCACAAAGGTATACCAAGAAGCTATAGAAACAGCATATCAGTGATAGCCTCGTTCCCAGGCCCAGCCTGATATACCACCTTGGTGTTTGGAAGTACTGTCAATGTGGATATATGACATACATCCTGGCCAAGTACAGGCATACAGTATAATCTAGCGCTGCCCTTATAGAAGGCCTGGTGTAGTTTATTACATGTATGTGTATGACATCAAGAGCAGAACTTGCATGGGTACTGGGAGCTGGGAACATGGGGAATCGATGGTCACACCCTGCAAGCTACACACACAAGTGCAGACTCTGGTGATTGCTGGTGGTACACTCACTAGTGGTACACTCTACTACTAGTACATGTAGGCCACCAGTGATCACCAGAGTGTATCACAGTTAGGCCACCAGAGTGTACCACAGGTAGGCCACCAGAGTGTACCACTAGTAGGCCATCAGTGATCACTATAGTGTACCACTAGTAGGCCATCAGTGATCACTATAGTGTACCACTAGTACAGTGATCCCCAGAGTGTAGGCCACTAGTAGGCCACCAGTGATCCCAGAGGGTACCACTAGAAGCCACCAGTAGTAGGCCACAATTAAGTGATCCCCAGAGTGTATCACTAGTAGGCCACAAGCGATCGCCAGAGTGTACCACTGGTGATCACTGGTGGCCTACTAGTGGTACGCTCTGGTGATCACTGGTGGCCTACTAGTGGTACACTCTGGGGATCACTGGTGGCCTACTAGTGGTACACTCTGGGGATCGCTGGTGGTACACTCTGATGATTGTTGGTGGCCTACTAGTGGTCGAAGCACTGGACAAAAACCAGGTTCCAGCCCCACTATGCACCAGTTCCTCAGGGTGCACTCAGCCACCACAGAAACTGAGAAGAAAGGTACGTAACCTTTGCAGCCTTAGGAGCTAGGGGACACTAAGGTGTCAGTCCTGGGGAGTCCATTACTATCTGCTCATTAGCTAAAACCCCCCAAAACAACCTCAAACTAGTGAGCTGCATACAGGCATAGTTGGACTAACCTGCAGGTCAATCCCCCTCTGTGCTGCG